>MNAD01000773.1:0-204915 GCA_001895945.1 Trametes pubescens
GGGGTTGCATGGCAGATGTGCATGTGCAGGAGATGGGGACATTCGGAACAGCGTGTCGATGGCTGCCTGTCGCAGCGATGGATGGGTGACGCGTGAGAGACGCTGGCGCTAACGCGTCTGGGCGCGTCAGGCGGACACTCCCTCTCCGCTCCCATCCCTGCCTCCGCCTCCAAATCCGCGCCCTCGCCGTTTCACCTCAATACCCACGGCCACAAGAGCGACAGCCCCAGGCGGACACTCTTCTGCGACGAAGAGGTTGACCATGCCGGACAATCAGATCTTCAAGGTGAAGCTATCTCAGTCTTCACACCTTGTATCTCCGTCCTAAACACGACGACGCCCTGCTATCCCAAGGCCACTTATAGCGGCATACCCGTGTACGAGATGTATGTATTTGACGCGTGCTACGCGTCGTGGCGCCGCTAAAAGTACGGGCAGGATGTGCAAAGGAGTCGCCGTCATGCGCAGACGAGCCGATTCGTGGCTCAACGCGACTCAGATCCTCAAAGTAGCCGGATTTGACAAGCCTCAGCGGACGCGTATCCTCGAAAGAGAAGTCCAAAAAGGTGAACACGAGAAAGTCCAGGGCGGATACGGCAAATACCAAGGTGCGCCGCACAATGATTGATCTTTCCGCGTCTCACCTTCGCTCCTCGAAGGCACATGGATACCCCTCGAAAGAGGCCTCTCTCTTTCCAAACAGTATGGCTGCGAGGTCATCCTTCGCCCTATCATCGACTTCACCCCCGAAGCCAAGAGCCCCCCTCTAGCACCGAAGCACCTTGTATCTGCTCAGTCCTCCAAGGCGAGCGTACGTCGTGGTGGTGAGCTACCGGCTGCCTCGGTCATCAGCACCCGGTCCTCAAAACGCGTAGGACAGGATGGCGACGCCTCCGACATCGAGACAGCCTCGATACGCGGGTCAGAAGACGGTACTATGACCCCTTCTCCCTCCGAGGCTACGACCAGCTCTCGCACTCCTTCTCCCATCCGAAGCAGCCCAGGAGCACCTGCATCAACTTCGCACGCCATGGACGAAGACTTCCCTTCTCCTACTCCCGAACCCAGCCGTAAACGGAAGCACCGGCCCACCGAGGACGACGACTCAATAGACGACGGGTTCGGGGCAAACGGCACCAACCAGTCCGTCTACGGTGACCAGATTCTCGAATATTTCATATCCGACTCGAACCAAATTCCCGATATTCTCATCAACCCTCCGCCTGACTTCGACCCGAACATGGCAATAGACGACGATGGTCACACCGCGGTCCACTGGGCGAGCGCCATGGGCCGCATCCGAATAGTGAAGCTGCTCCTCACGGCGGGCGCGGACATCTACAAGGTCAACAAGGCTGGTCAAACGGCGCTCATGCGAAGCGTCATGTTCGCCAACAACTACGACGTCCGGAAATTCCCTGAACTCTATGAACTGCTTCACAAGTCTACTCTGAACATCGACAACAGCAACCGCACCGTGTTCCATCATATAGTCGATGTCGCGATGTCGAAGGGGAAGACCCACGCCGCGCGGTATTACATGGAGACGGTGCTGCAGCGCCTCGCGGACTTCCCGCAGGAACTGGCGGACATCATCAACTTCCAGGACGAGGACGGCGAGACGGCGCTCACCATGGCCGCGCGCTGTCGAAGCAAACGGCTAGTGAAGCTCTTGCTCGACCATGGCGCAGACCCCAAGATCGCCAATCGCGATGGGAAGACGACCGAGGACTACATTCTCGAGGACGAGCGGTTCCGGTCATCCCCACTTCTCCCCTCCCGCCCGCTCCCCTTCCGCGCCGCCGACGGACCATCGCTGAACGGCCCCGCACCCTTTTCCTTCCTCCCCTCGAGCGGCGACCGGCCATCCCTCCACTATTCTGTGACCGGCCACAAGGTCGCGTCGCGCTGCGTCAGCGACGTCACGATGATGCTCGACAGCCTCGCGGCGTCCTTCGACCAGGAGCTGAAGGAGAAGGACCGGGATCTCACGCAGGCGAACGCGCTGCTCAGCAACATCCAGACCGAGATCCTCGAGAGCCAACGGACTGTCGGACACCTGAAGGCGCAGGCGCAGGGCCTCCCCGCCGCCCAGCAGTCCGTCACGCAGCTCGAGGACGAGCTGCGCGGGAAGATGGGCAAGCGCTTCCGGCTCGGGTGGGAGAAGTGGGTCAAGGACGAGGAGGAGCGCGAGCGCGGCGTGCGGGACGCCGCGGGCGGGCAGCTCATCTCGTTCAACGGGGAGCCCGTGTCGGACCTGCTTGCGCTCCACGCGGACATACCCACAGATCCGGAGGAGCTGCGAAAGGAGTGCGAGAAGCTGAGGGATGAGCTTGGCGGACGCCGAACACGACGGAAGGAGATGTTCGACAAACTAGTGAAGTTCCAGGCGGAGACAGGGACGGACGGGCGGATGACGGAGTACAGGCGACTGATCAGCGCAGGTTGTGGTGGTATTCCCCCGGAGGACGTCGACGGCGTGGTCGGGATGTTGTTGGAGGTACGTGTTCTGAACGCTGTCAGCATGCCCGATGTTAATTTGGTTCCAGACGTTGGAGTCGGAGGAACCGCCGAGTTCGTCTGCGGCGTGGAACGGAGCGGCGGCGCGTACGGGCGCGGGGTTGCCGGCTGGCGGCTGAGTGTAGCATGCAGACCTCTGTTGTAGTCTTACCTTTATTTTGTATTACTTGGAACGGTCTCGCTCGCTATCGATGTATCTCGCTCCATACACGTCTTTGTTCAGTCGAATTATTTGACTCTATGCTCTCGCGACGCGCTGGTGCAGAGCGCGACTCGAGAGACGCGGTCGCGTGCGCGCGTCTGATGGCTTACGTAATTGGGCGTCTGAAATTCTTGGACTGTGTCGCGCTGGATGCTCGAACGACAGCGACAGTACTTTGTGCGCAGGACTCGCCGCCTCCGCCCCTCTCTCTTCGTTTGATCGCTCTACGAGAGCCGGGAATCGCTGCGCTATGCCTATCTCGGCCAAGGAGCTGGCCTACGCGGCCACGACACAGGCCTTCACGCGCAACTTCCGCCACCTCCTGCCCGTACCGCGCTTTCTCGTCCGCGGCCCGTTCCTGCCTGGCCAGTCAAGGCCGAAGGACACGAAGCCCAAGGACAGGATCAAGCACTGGAACATCGTACCCGGAGACTTTGTCCGCTTGCGCGGGGACACGAAGGGGGCCATCCATGAGGTGTTCAGGGTGAACAAGATCAGCAACAGGGTGCTGCTGAAGAAGGAGATTAACAAGGCGGTGCGTAGAAGAAGGGGGGGTGAGGCTACGGGTATGCTGAACGCCATGTTGGCAGGGTTATGTGCCGGAGGGACAAAACGGCGTTGGCGTGTCGGTGCCATACTCGCAGTGCCAGCTGCTCATTGGCCGGTACGAGTACCCGCCAGAGGGCGAGGCAACGGAGCCGCAGATCAAGCCGTGCGTACGCTGCTGGACTTCTTGTTTGTCTCGTGCTCATCGGTACTTTCAGAGTGTTCGCGTCGCGTCTCACTATGTCTCAACCGTACTGGTACGCGAAGGGGGGCTACTGGATTTGGCGGCGGTACGCTGTGAACACCACGCCCCGCTTGCCCAAGTTTTCGGATCAGGCACCTGTGTCGATCCGAATCCCTTGGCCGAAGGTGACGGCCGTTTCAAAACCGGAACGTACGTGCACATCCAAGTGTTTCTCAACATGCAAATATCTGACTTCCAGACAGCGAGCTTGTATGACACCACTGCGGACGCCGTAAACGAGGTAACATACACCCCACCCGCCCTCCCCTCGACGCTCCTCTCCCCCGCACCGAGGATACCGACCGAGCAAGAGTACATCACCTCCTTCAAGCCCGGCAAGCCCGCCCTCCCCAGCTCCGCGCCCGTCGAAGTGCACCTCTCCAAGGAGCTCTCGAACCCGCACAGCCGCGCGAAGAAGCAGGCGCGCTGGCAGGCGTTCCAGGCGCGCCAGAAGAGCCTCCTCACGGAGTTCATCGCGGCCGAGTGCGCGGCGCTGAACGGGCGCACGCGCGGCGAGGCGCGCGCGGAGGCGATGTGGAAGTGGCAGAACCACCTGCAGGAGGAGCGCAAGGCGGAGCTGAAGCGCCGCTGGCGCAACCGCGGCGCGGAGGCGGCGCAGATCCGCACGAACAGGCGCAAGAGCCGCAAGGCGGCGAAGCGCGAGCAGAAGCTGGCGAACCTCGTCCTCGAGGACGCCCCGAACCAGGTGTTGCCGAAGGCGCCTGCTGCTGCGTAGTCGTTTATACACACTCGATACTGTATCTTTCGCCGCGCTCGTTTGGTGGGCGTGCGCGAGATAATCCACCCATGTCTAGCTCTGTCTTCTCGCTGTGTGAGCAGTCAGTAATCCATAGAAAGATGCTGCATACTCGATGCTACACGTCCACGAACCTGACACGTTTTCACCGTTGTCTGTATTGTTCTTGGTATCAATAAGTGCTCGTCCCAGTTTCCATGAAACACATGTACGTATGCATGGCTTCAGGACGTTACGCCGACGTCGCGAATTATTGCGAGGCATACCTGATAGCAATCACGTGCGACCCAAGAGGCCTTGACATCGACCCAGCGCGCCGGCGGCGCTCAAGCGATGTCCTCCTCGTCCCACTCACCCCATGTCCGCCCAGCACCCTCTGGCTCATGATCAGTCCTGGCAGGCCGCCTGGCGCGACTCCCAGGACAGAATATCGCGAATCCGCGCGGACGCAGCGGCCACGCCCTCTCCGCACCCCCGCATCACGCGTGTGGGGAAGGTCGACGCGGAACTCCTCGACGCGGAGCTCGTGCAGCTGCTGAAGGAGCCGCTCACAAAGGCACTGAGCTTGGTCAATGTACGAGATGTTATGTATCTCCCTGCGACGTGCTCCCAACGCGACTCCGTTTGCCACAGGCGGCGTGGAAGGCGCAGCTCGAGCCCGAGCTCGGCCTGCTCATCCAGCTCGTGCTGTACAAGTTCTCCGTCTGGGACCAGGGCTCCAGCTATGGCACGAAGCTGCAGGGCCTCAAGTACGCGCCCCCGCCAGGGTCCCGCTCTCGTACCGGTGCGCCCTTGCCTTCCCCCCTTGCGCATAGAGGTGTTCTTGACTGTGGGGTGACGCTAGCTTCTGGGTTGCCGGGGGCGACGTTGGCGGTGCATATCGTCGCGACGATATTCGTGCCGTACTTGCACAACCGCCTCCGTGCACACGCCCTGTCCAACGCGTGGCCGGACGCGCCTTCGTCGGACAGACGGCGGAAGCTGTGGGAGCTGTTGACGCGCCTGGAGTCGATACACAGTGCGGCCGGCTTGCTGAACTTCGTGTTCTTCCTGTGGAACGGAAGGTCGGTCTGACAGGCGGTATCATTACTTTGCTAGAGTTGATATCATTCGTTATTTAGATACCGGACATTAGCGGATAGGGTGCTCCGCCTGCGGCTGGTCTCTGCGCGCCGTCACTTCCAGCGGGAAGTGTCCTACGAGTTTATGAACCGGCAGATGGTCTGGCACGCTTTCACAGTATGTCTAGTTGCAAAATTTGTTTCGATTTCGATATCTGACCTCGTCTCAGGAATTCCTGCTTTTCCTCTTACCTCTGGTCAATACCCGGGCTCTTCGCCGGCAATTCACGTCCATTACTTCACGCCTCACCCTCGACTCTATCATGCCCTCGCGTAAGGGGGCAGCGCAAACGGAAAAGACACGAAGAGGGAAGTTCTGGACGCTCCCCGAGGACCAATGCGCGATCTGCGCCGAGAACGCGTCCACGAACCTCGCAGACCCTGCCGCTGCCCTGTCGTCCCTCACTTCCTTCTCCCCATACACCACCACCGGGTCCGACGGCCCCGCCGCGTCCAGCGACCCCGAGCAGGTCCCGCAGCACCCGATCCACACGCCATACGTGACGTCCTGCGGGCACGTCTACTGCTACTACTGCGTGACGGATCGCATGATGCGCGCGGCGGACGAGCGGTCGGGCGCCGGCCCCAGGGGCACGCAGTGGGAGTGTCTGCGCTGCGCGGAGGGCGTCGTGGCGGCGGACCGGGTGGAGGCGGATGCGGAGGGGCCGGAGTACGAGAGCGGGGTGGACGATGAGGATGAGGACGCGATGAGCTTCGAGTTCGGGAGCGAGAGTATGGATACGGAGTTTACGGGGAGTGCGGGCAGCTATGCGGATAGTGAGTCCGAGGGGCTGTCGAGCGATTAGAGACGATCGCCGCCTCCCGTCGATGTATACCATGTAACCATGTACACTTTCGCAGTGTATCTAAGCGTTCCTGCGCTGTATACATGTTATTCCCGGACGCCTTGGCCGATGGTAAGTTGCTATCCAGTCGATTGATTGTTAGGCATGTACGATTTTTACTGCTGGTTGCCTTGAACGAACTCCCAGCCGTCCTGGGTAAGGGCGTCCACTGCGCCATCTGCAGACTCTTTCGGCACCAGCACGTAATCAGTGTTCCTACAACTCCGTTGGTAAATGTGCCATATCTGCAGAACAGGGACGCCCCACCATGTGGACACCGCAAAAACTGGAATCCCGGCAGCCTTCAAGGGCAAGGTGAAGTTGCACATCACCCCCGTGAGGCCTGTGGGGGGAGTCACCCTATCGATATCGAAAGTCGTTTGGAGAGGATCGCACGAAGCCTACCAAAGTCCATGGGTCCGGCGATCTTGATGCAGCGCCAGACTGCGTCTGTCTCTTCAGCATTAGAGCACTCTAGGACAATCGACACTTCCTCGTTGGTGCGTGTGAGGGAGATGAAGCGACCCTCGGCCGGTGCTCGCTCCGTCAGCATGCGCATATATGTCTCTGGAATCGCCTCATCGGGTTTGAGCTGGACCACTTTAAACGGCCGTTCGAGCATACAGAGACGGAAGGAGGGATGATCTGCGGGAGGTGGCGGGGGCATGGTGAGAGCAGAGAGCGGTCGGGCAGCTACGCACATGCATGATCAATCGAATTTGTTTATGCGTATGCATTAAGCGTACCGGCGTGCGCGTACCAATATTCGATGTCCGTTCCGCTGAACAGTCGGTGTGGCTTGGAGCTAGCACGATACGGGCGCCTACGAATATTCAGCCACAGACGCGTTGTGCGGTCACGTGTTTCGCGAATGAGAGCGACGGCGACGCGTCTCGGCCTCTCCCTCCTCTCTCTCTCTCTCTCTCCACCGCGTGCACGATGCCCGCCCTCGACGACTATCTCACAAAGCAGCTTTTCATTGAGAAGAATGTCGTATGTTGATTTCCGTCTGACCAGCCAACGGTTGCAGCTCTGACGGTCCGCATCTAAGGTCACATACCGTTCTCTCAGTCGCCAGCTCGGGATCCACGTCAATGCTGCTAAAACGTATGTCGCGAATTGTTCGCGGAATCACTCAGAAATCTGAACGACATGTGCTCAGGGGGCTCTCCAAGTTCCATGAAACATCTGTCGACAGCACAACGCGTGCTTTCGCCACATACCTGGTCTCCGGCGAACTGTTCCCCACTGCTCCCCAGACGCAGACTGGCTCTTCAACGCAGACAGAAGATGGCATGGATATAGATGCAGACCCTGCAGAAGCTCAATCTACCGAGGAGGAGGTGCCGACCACCACGCTGACTCTTGTGGGCGAACAAGACCTTGAACGTACGCCTGTCCTCTTCTGTGCCTCGCACTTTGCCCTCAATCACCCCCCTCACTGGCATAGACGCAAAGTCAACGTATGCACGCATATTCTCAATACACGTCTACTGTCTCAGCCCCTCGCCCCTCACGGTAAGAAGCACTTTCATTGACTTGAGATTCCGAGTATGAACAATTTCGCTAGGACGCCGGCCTCATTTGTGATCCCTCCGCCATAATCTACAAAGCAGATGCTAAAGACACGCCAACGTCCTCCATTGCCCTCGGGAGAGTCGTCGGTCCAGACGTCCGGGTGAGCTCCACCAAATTCTGCTCCCCGCCGCGTTTCCTCATGCGCAACAGATTGGCAAGGCGCCGCCCCTCGTGGCCTCCTCGTCGAAGGCAGCGGCGGAGCCGGTCTCCCGCCAACCGACCTTGAAAGTCAAGACCGAGAAGGCGGAAGACAAGACGCCAGTCGCCAAGTCGGGGTCTACATCGCTCTCCAGCGCAGAGAAAGACAAGGACAAGGCGAATGCGAGCTCCGCGAAGCCCAAGGCGACCGGCAAGCTCGACTGGAGCAAGGCGAAGAAGACGCCGGAGAGCGACAAGAGCAAGAAGAAAGAGAAGGAGGTCAAGAAAGAGGAGAGCATCTCCCCCATAGAGAAGGCCGTCAAGAAGACCGCCAAACTGGAGATCAACGACGCGTCGCCCAAGGACGACGGCAAGGTCTGCTACTGCCCACCTCATCTCGCACGCCCCCATCCATACTCACCGAACCTGCAGCGTGGCGTCAAGCGCAAAGTCTCCCCACCCGCAGTCTCCGACGCCGAGGACAGGCCCACACTGCGCGGGAAGGAGAAGGAGAAGAAGGCGACGCCCGTGCCTGCCCCCGCAGACATCAAGCTCCGCAAGAACCGGATCGTGTCGGACGACGAGGACGACACACCTCCGCCCCCGCCCAGACGCCTCACAAAGAACAGGGCGCGTGTGTCCGCAGCAGCGGATGCGCTCGACTCCGACGCGGAGAACAGCCTGAGGGCGATGATGGACATCGACGACGGTGAGTGGCTTGCGGACTCGCGCACACCTTCACGTTCGCAGGCTGAGCAGTGGCCTGCCCTCCTCCCCTGCAGCGCTCGTGGAGAAGGCGTCCGCCTCGCGCCCAGCGCCCGTCAAGCCGGAGCCTGCAGACGACGCCGCCGACGAAGACGTGGAGATGGCGGCGGAGACGCAGCAGGCGTCAGAGGACGAGGATATCGCGCCGAAACCGAAGCCGCGGAAGAAGACGCAGAAGAAGGTCGTGCCCGTCGGGCGGAACGGCCTCAAAAAGAAGCGGACCATGAAGTCGCGCATGACCGTCGACGCGAAGGGCTACATGGGTGCGTGCCGCCGCGCTTGCTTATTCTTTCGTGCGGGCCCGTGCTTACTATGGTGGCCATGCACACTGCTAGTGACGGAGGACTACTCGTCATACGAGTCCGTCGACGAGGAAGACGCAGAGGAGGCCGCACCGAAGAAGGGCAAGGGGAAGAAAGCGGGTGCGTCGACGTCCGCGTCCGCCGCGAAAGCGAAGAAGCCCGTGAGCATCGACGTGGACGCGTCCGATGCGGAGGAGCCCGTCGTCAAGAAGAAGCCGGTCGCGCGTGCGCCCAGTACGACGAAGAGCAAGAAGCAGCCCGCCGCGGCGCAGGGCAGCCTGAAGGACTTCTTCGGGAAGCCCAAGAAGTAGGTCTCCTGTTCCAAGGTTCACTCTCGGACTTGTTGGATAGGTAGCTGTACTTCCGATCATATGTTTCCTTGGCACTAGCCTCGGAGGAAGTTATACTGCGCAGGACGTTAGCACTGTGGTGCGTCCTCCATTAGCATATGCATCTAGTGAAAGATCAGCGCAAGGGAGCGTCAACAACGCTTGTCTGTGAGCACCGCGCCGTCTTCGTTGAACAAGCACTCCCCACGACACACTGTACATTCGTCGCCCTACGGTAGGCAATATAAATCCATCTAATCCTATCCATCCACACACAAACCCAATAGTAGCCGGTGATCTAGTTCGCGCTCCTCACCGCCGACACATCCTGCCGCTTCCTGAACAGCACCGTCGCGTTCGGCGCAGGGAGGTCCGCAGGGCCAAACCGGAAGTTGGCGGGGCGCACGCCCTCCCGCTCGAACTTGACGTCGTACGTGAGCACGACGTACGCGAGCATCGTCTTCAGCTCGTTCGCCGCGAAGAACCGCCCCGGGCTGTACGTGCCATCATCAGCGACCGACCGCCATACTATTACCAAGTGCACCGAGCGCTGGGAATCCCCCCAACCCCCTTTGAGAAAAAAACAAAAGGCCACTTACCAAGCATGCTTCCCGTGGCCGAACGTGAGGAAGTCGACGGAGGTGTTCACGAGCTGGTGCTTGACAGCCGCGTCCGCGCCGCCCTCGCGCATGCGCGCGAAGCGGAAGGGGTCGAACGCGTCCGGGGCCGCGTAGCGCGTGTCGTCGCCGCGGTGCGCCGTCGCGCTCGCCGCGGCGACGAGCGTGCCGCGCGGGATGCGCGTCCCGTCCGAGAGCGTGACGTCCTTCATCGCCTTGCGGAACATTGCAACTGCGTGCGCGGGAGAGAAAAAAACAAGGGGGGAAAGGATTGTCAGTATGAAAATAAGAGGGGATGAGAAGTGGGGAAGGGACGCACAAAAGGAGCCGTCGGCGAGGCGCATGGACTCCTTGAGGAAGCTGTCGACCTTGCGCATCTTCCCGAGCGAGGTCTTCGTCCAGCCCTCTGCGGCGATGATGCCCTCGACCTCGTCGCGCAGCGGCTGGACGTACTCGGGGTGCGCGGCGAGGTTGTACAGCGCGTGTGTGAACGTCTGTACAGCGGGTCGGGTAGATCAGCAACGGGGACAGGAACAGGACTGGACGGTGTTTACGCCGCTGGAGGTGTGGATCGCGCCGAAGTTGACGAGGAGGACCTTCTCGACGATGTTCTCGAATGGCGTGCCCTTGTCGCGCCCCTCGTCGAGCAGCCACTGTAGCAGGTCACGCTGAAATGGCGGTAGCATCGGTCAGTCCGTGTTTACAAATGGGCACCCGTGAAGGGTGAATACGCACCGGCTTGTCCGCCCAGTCGTCCCCGTACTTTTCGTACATTTTCTGCCGTTCTTGCAGCATGGGTACCACCATGGGCATCAGTGCCCGCTTGTTCTTTGAGACCATGGTAGTCATGCGGCCTATGACACTACGCGGAGCGGAGAGCCCATACTCAATCTTCGTTCACGCAATATGCGGCAAGGAAAAGCTTACGGTTTCAGAAAGTCGGGAAAGAGGTTGATGAGGAAGGACGTGATGAAGACGTCGTTCGTGAAGTTGACGGCCACCTTGAGGTACTCCGGATCCCGGCCTGTGGAAGACAGTCAGACGACAACCCGTCTGTAGTAGACGCATGAACGAACATTTAGGCAGGCCGACGATTACGCGGTTGCTCGCTCGCGCGATGACTTGTTGGACGATGGGGAATATGCGCACTCCGACCCATTCTAATATGAGCGTAAGGATGCAGAACCGGCGAAGATGGTTAAATCAACAGAGAAAGCCGCTCGCTAGTGAACACTTACCGCTTCCTGTTGCCGGAACGTACTCCTGGAACGCGGCAGAGATTTCGTCCACCACATCCGGGCAGAGCGCTTGTAGGCTGCGCGTGAGCTTGTCACGCACGACTGCGACGTGGAACTGGTCGTCTACCCCGGGACCGAGCGTATGCCTCAGCTGCAGCACCTAGTAGATGTGAACACTATGGTTAGCTCCATCACTTACAAGATTAGCAAGAGGTAATTTTACCTGAGAAGTGCCCTCAACTGCGGACAGCTCGTCATCTGAGCACCTGCGGAGCTCCTCGATGAGTTTCGGGCCGGTGAAGATGGCAAGCCAGCCGTCGAGCATGGCGACCTTGTAGACGCGGCCACCATACTGATGACAGGTGCACGCGTAAGCGTTGTTCGTGTACACCGGAAGGTCAGGCCCACCTTCTCATGGCCCTCTCGTAAAAGACTCTCGGCATCGCGTAGATACCGAATGGCACCGATGTATGAGAGGAGCGGCGCGGAAGGGCCGACGGTGGGGATAGAGTTCAGCTGCGACGACTAGTCAGCCTTGTTCTGTAGAAGAATCGTAGGAGACCTCCAAATAGACTGACAGGGTTGAGACGGCGCTGGATGAAGTATGCTACAAGCCAAACGGCTACGAGTGTAGTCAGGAATTGCCAGGGCGTCACGTCGAGAGCGGTCATTATGCCAAGTCCGAGTTGGTAGGCACACGATTATTGCCCACAAGTATCTGCGGGTGTGGATCAGTCCAAGTTGAACAGAAGGTGCGTATGCAGGTATGAGATGAGGAGCGAAAGCAAGACCACGATTGCGAATTGGAACTGCTCGGAGGAGCGATTGAAGACCCGGACGAGAGGCTGCCGATACGGAGACCATCGCTCCGGAGTGTATTTGACGCTGTAGGAAAGAGGATGAGGTTTGGACGCACCTGTTCGTACGTCACTCGCCTGCAGAGCGAATCGTCGATCGAGGGACGAATAAGCAGTCGTGCTTCCTTTCCAGACAGCGGGGAGTGCCAGGTAAGTATACGGTGGCGCGGGGAGACACTGCCCGGACCGTAGCTGGCTACGCTTGCTGCGATCGCACCCACCTCGCTTCGACTTCGCACTCCAGTGCAATAGAGTCCGATGCGATTTGCGTGGCGGATCTGGAGAGCTCACGACGGTGGCGGTCGACTCCGACGATGAGGACGTCCGGGCGGGGTGTGTCCGGCCTCGGCGGTATTTCTCAGGAGACGATGCATGTCGCGGGGCATGTGCATGTGGGCTGTCGCAGTGAGCACTGATCCAAGGGCCAGGTCCGCTCATGGCGGTTTTGGACGAGGTCTCTCAGGCTCACCGCGGCACAGGACACCCTCTTCCCGCGGCAGTAACGCTTGTGGGCGCCGTGACGCCGTCCATGTGATCGTGACATGTGGGCGTTTACCCGACGCGTCGACTCTACGCGCTTCAGACTCCTGCTCCTGCTTCCCGCCGCCATGTTTGCCTTCGTCCCTCGCAAAGTTGCCCAGAAATCAAAGTCCAACCCTGCACCAGCAGGATCTGCATCTGGTTCTGCTGTGATACCTCCCGTAGCTCTCCCAGGACCCTCGCAAGCTGCACCCGTCCACAACTCCACGGGTAGCTCGAAAGGCAAACAGAAACACTCCGAGCCTGCTGTACCCGACGAGGACCTCGTTGCCCTGCTCTCGCTGTCACTGTCCGATCATTCTCTATGGGCAAATGCTGAACTCCGCAGAGCACTCGCCACTGCGGACGAAGGATGTACGTACCCTTCCACCCTCCCGACAGTGAGAGCTGAGCTTCATCTCCAGGGCTCCCTCTCAGTGCCCTCCTCCGCAATTCCGCGTACTTCTCCCATTTGAGCGCACGGCCCTCAGAGTCGGCGTACGTAAAGGCGCTCCGCTCCCACGCTGCGGATATGTTCGAGGTGCGCATGCGCGTCACCGCTCCGTCGCGGACAGACTGGCAGGGCACGGAGGCGTCGACCTCGCGCGATCCTGGGGGATACGAAGTGCGGAGGACAGACTGGCGGGATGCGCTCCTGAGTGCGCGAAACACCACACGGCAGGAGTGGGAGCGGAGCACGGTGTACACGGTGCGTCTTGCGTCCCATGGCCCTACGGGTTATCCCAAGCTCACCGGCCGCCCCTCCAAACAGGAATGTCTGCCCCCGCCGCATCGCACCGTGCCCAGGATCTACTCCTTCATCTCCTCGCTCCTCGGCCTGCCCAGCACAGGTCAGGCGCTCTCCACAGGCGTGCAAGCCATCACCCTTCCTCCGCACCACCTCGACCGTCCCGGCGACGTCCCAAAGCCCAAGGGCTTCGCGCTGGTCACGTTCGCGAGCGAAGACGACGCCGCCCGTCTCGCCGCGGCCTGGCCCTGGCTCCCCCGGCGCACCGACATCCCGCCAACCGACGACAAGAGCGCGGAGACGACGCACGCGCCTGCGCGCGAGGCGGCCAAGTTCGGGTTCCGCGCGCTCCCCAAGGCGCGCTGGGACGCGCTCAAGGAGGAGTACCTCGCGCACCGCCAGCGGCTCCTCGACCAGGTTGCCCAGTCCGCACCCGAACCCGAGCCTGAGCCCGTAGACGCCGCTGAAACGTACCGCGGCAGGGCGCGCGACCACGGCTGGGACCGGGACCACGGCGAGCGCAGTACCAGTGCGCACGCGGAACCGGGACCGGAGCCCGCACGCAACGGTGCGGACCCGGACGCGCCCTTCCCGCCCGGCTGCCTGGTGTACGTGCGCGGCGTGCACCCAGAGACGAACCGGACGACGCTCAAAGCGCTCTTCGCCGCGCGCGGCTGCGGGCCCGCCGCGCTCGACTACGTCGACTACAGCAAGGGCATGGGCACCGTGCGTCGCTCCTCCTCCTCTCACGTCGCGCGCACACATGCTGACCTCCCACAGTGCCACCTGCGGCTGTCTGCGCCGCACCACGCGCGGGCGCTCGTCGCCGCGTTCTCTTCTCGACCTCTCGTGCAGCGCCAGGGGCTGGACAGCGCCGGGGCAGAGGGAGATACCGGTGGTGGAGACGTCAAGCCGATCTCGATGGAGGTCGTTGAGGGCGCGCGGGAAGAGCTGTACTGGAGCAAGGTGCCAGAGAAGATACGACGCGAGGCGGTGCGGAAGGTCATTGCGCAGGCATCCTCAGCAGGAGGCGAGGACGACGGCGCAGACGCAGGACAGGGAGAGGACACAGGCGAGCAGGAAGGCAAACGCAAGAGGAAGCGTCGCCGGAAGGCGTAAGCCAACTGAATGCACCACGTCTACTTGCACCTTGCGCCTCCGCACTATAACCTCACGACCAACCACGCTCACGTCTAGTCTTCGAAATTTCGCTGTTCGCATTCGGATCCGCAAAACAACGCGTCATGCATATACTCTACTTATAATACAGTACATCCCATAATGTCGTGCCTATAGTCGTAAACACCCAAACACATAGTCACAGTGGCGCAACAAACACAGCAGTCGTGGCAGGATTAAGGTTAAGAAAGCGAGGGATCGTGATTGGTGAGAGCATCATGGAGAGCGTGAAGAGGGAGGGAGCAATAGGTATACTGACACATACAAGAGACCGCCAAGAAAAGAGAGTCAAGACGCGGAGAGCTTGAGGAGGGTAGGGATGTGGCAAGAGGGGTGTCGCAGTGGGATAGGTATCGCAGGTTATATGGTATAGCGTTAGAGATCCGTTGAAGGATAGGAATGGGGAAGGGGAAAAGGGGCCCGCCGGGGGCGTATCACGTCTCGAGCTCCCTGCGGAGCCTATCGCGGACGCGGCAGAGCGCCTGCCCCAGTGCGTTCATGCCCTGACCCATGGGGCCATCGCCCCAGAAGGTGTCGTTCGGGTCCGAGTATATCAGTTCCGCCTCGCCCGTCTCGAGGAGCAGATCGCGCAGGCGCTCATGCTGGATGAACTTCTGATACAGCGCCTCTTCAACCTGCGACCTCCGTATCAGCACTCACGCCCACATCCCCAATACACGAGACGCAACGCTCACCAACTCCGAGAACACCTGCTCCAGGTCTCCACGCCACCGCGAGCGCATGCTGCCCGAGATCGCGGCTGCCTCCTCCGCCGTGCCGCACCGCCGCACCTCCTCCGCGTTCTCCGGGTGCCCGGGCAGAAAGCGCAGCGCCTCGATCAGGTGCAGCACCGTCGGATACGACTTGTTCCCGTAGTGCACCTTGTGCGGCGACATGTGCAGCAGCCCGTGGTACCGATTCGTGCGGTCAATCCGGATCGGGCGTGGGGGCGGAGGCGGCGCGGGCTGTGGGGTCGGCATGCGCTGTGGGCCGGGAGACTGAGGGTACTGTTGATGTTGATGTTGATGTTGCTGTTGCTGCTGTTGCTGTTGCTGCTGTGCCGCGGAGTTTCCAAACGCGGGTGAAACTGCCGGGGCAACCCCAGGAACGTACCCAGGCATAACTCCGGAGGGCATGACTGGCGGCTGTCCGCCGCCCCCAGCCATGGGTATGCCACCAGCGTTCTGGCCCGCGACCATCGGCGCGCTGGGATGGTGGTATGTGAGTGTAGTGGTCCCATCCGGGAGGTGCTCGACCGTGGGGAGTATTGTGATTGACTGGCCGCCGACGAACGCCTGCTGAGGCATTCCGCCCTGTGGAGGACTCATGACGTCCGAGAAGCTCTCATCGTCTCTACGCGAGCCCCCCAGACGCGCGCTAATCGACCGGAAGAGGCCCTTGCGCTTCTTCTCCTTGCTCGAGCGTGTACCCTGGTAGTGCCCGGGCTGCACGGTCGCGATCGGGATGGCGCCGATGGTAGTAAACGCGGGCGCCTGCGAGAGCTTCGCCTTGATCTCCTCCGCGTCTACCGGTTTTCGGAGCTCGCGCAGGATCTGGGCGTATGGGGAGTGCTGGAAGATGTCTTTGGGTGGCGGGGGCAAAGGATTGTGGGTGTGTCGGAGCGGAGTCCACGGGCGCGGTCGAAAGTCTGGCGAAGGCTCGCGGCGGAAGCGTTCCCCTTCGTGGTAGATCGGCGGGCCCTGATTCTGGAATTGAGGGAAGGGCTGCTGGCCAGGGCCAAACGCGACGCCTGGCGGAGGGATGACCGGGGGCTGCTCGTGCGGCACAAACCCAGGAGGCAACTGCTGTCCGAATACGGGAGAGGACTCCGCCCTACGGTGCTGACCTCGCCTAAGCGCGGGCGCAGGCGTGCCCCTCCTTTCGCGATTTCGATCGAACGGGCCGTATTGGCCAGGCGCGAGGGGAGGCTGCAGCCGCTCGCGTGTCTGGGGGCTCAGCTCATCGTCGTAGCTTTCAGAGTCGGACGAGTCCGGATATGAGCCCGCAGGATGGTACGGTGTCCCGCCGGCTCTCCCGAAGTTGGATGGGATGGGAGGGATGACAGGTGCTTCGGGGTTTTGCCCTTGCCCGGGGATGACTGGTTGAGGCATTCCCATGTGCGGATTGGGTTCTTGTCCCCCCATGCCCATACCCATGCCCATGTTCATCGGAGGAGCGGGGAATGGATTGCCAGCCGTGGGCATAGCGCCTGACATGGTGGGCATGGGTGGTATGACTGGGTTGTTTACGCTATGCATCTGAGGCTGAGGGAATACGAGGGGTTGCCCGGGCATGTGTTGAGGCTCTGTATAGCGTGCACACGAGACGGAATGGGTGAAAGGATCTTCATTGCAAGGCACAAACAACACGCACGGCCGTAGTAAGCCTGCTGTGGCATGTTGGGAAATGGAGAGCCGTAAGCCTGCTGGCGCGCTTGCTCCTCTCTCAACGCCATGGGGTCCGCGTCATAGTCTTCTTCCGCGCCGTAGCCCCTCCGCGGACGATGCGACCATGTTCCTTTCGAGTACAAGCGGTCTTGAGGAAAATGTGATCGTGAGTGTGCAGTTCCAGACGAACGGCTAGGGTTGTTGCCCATGAGATGCTAGCGTGCAAGAAATGAGAGACAGAAGGTATCGCAGATAAAATGAAAGATAAAGGGTATCAGCGGGAGAAGATGGCACGAGGAAGTCTCATGGAGGACCGTCTGCAGCGGGAGGACAAAGCCCGAGATTGCTGCCGCGTCCACGATCTCGCAGAGGCGAATCGAAACCTCAAGGCAGCCACGTGGCCGAAGTCACGAGAGCGCGACGCGATTCGTAAACGCGTCTGCCTAAACGCGTCCGTCTCGACTCTCATGGCAATGCGACTCGGCCTACTCTTCTACCACCGTCCGACTTGCGCAATATACGCTTCTTGTGTATACCGATAAGCGCGTGGACTCACGTCTAGCCATTCGACGCAAGCCGCGTGGCCCATCGGTGCGACGTGGAAAATGGAGTCGGCCGCACAATCTACGACGCATCCATAGGGCAGATAGTGCGGCAACAACCCAAGTGCGACGCCAGAGTTCTCATACGTAGGGCCAGATAGCGGAGGAGAGGATCAAGGACGGACGGCGCGAGAAAAGGTCGGCTAGCGGTGGCTTATATGTGGGCCCGACGCTGGTTAGTAATTGCGTCATTGATTTTTGACAGGCCCTTTCTGTGCCAAGAGCTGTCTGCGAAGGAATGCCTCGGGCACGAACAACGCTGCGACGCGATCGGCCACTGGCGGCTGAGAGGGTTTCTCAATGAGGCATATCACTTACCGCTTTTGTAGTCGTCTTCGTCGAACCTCTGCCGGACCACACCGTCACCGTCATATCAACACGTCAAAAGCCGAAGGTCTAGATGAGGCTGAGAGGTTGGAACGTCGGAACGGGGTGCCACCAGCAGCGGTATGGTGAAGCCCAAAATTCAAGCAGGTATACATGCGTTCCGCGGTCGACTTTTGCGTCAAAGCTTGCAATGGTCTGTACCATGTAGTTGTTAGAGCACGGATCACAACTGTCGCGAGGACGTCAGTAATGCACGGTGCATTCCACTGAAGTACTAAGTCGTGTCGAAGGTATGCTTGCCTATATGCTTCCAAAGTCATGCGGTCCAGGAATACCAAGGATACCATCGACGATGGACCCACTCAAGCTGATGTACTGGGAGCCAATCTAGCTCGGTCCGTCCGAGTCGCCATGAACGTATGCATCGGTGAATCTTCTACTTTCCGTGTAGGGGCGCTATTGATCGAATCATTAGAAGCAAGGGTGTTACGAATGTTACGAGTCGTAGATCTAGACCTAGCTCACGTGTTCTGCTCAATCAGCCTGGAACAGAGCTGGAAGCGATGTCAAGATATGTAACGGTCTTCCATGAGGCAACTTGGAACCAGATACCAAGTGATCAACCGGCCGGCAGTATACCTCGACGACCCCCGGATGAACTCCTTCGAGGAGCTCTGGGTGGTATGCAAGACTTCATGCATTCATGACGTGTGATGATGTAGCCTCGAGTATGTTGCGGAATAAGCTTGATGTCATTGACAACATAGCAGAGAGGACTGCGGAGCTAAGCGCGCTTCGGGTCCGCTGCGGATACACGCCCAAAAAGGTAAGGAAGAAAGAAGCAAGGTGTATCTTTAGATCAAGCGCCCGCCGAGTTTGTGATCGTCATGAACGCATATGATGATCTCACGTTCACTTGCTTGATAGCTTCTCATCTCATCGGTCTTATGCATGCAGTCCTCCTACTACAGCACTCTACCTGAGCTTCAGCATACCACATGCCTCGGCTTATCTTGACCGCCCTCTCTGACGTCTCCAACTGCAGTCGCTCAGGCTGGCCGTATGTGGCAGCAAGCTTGGTGAGGATGCTCGAAAGGGCGAGTTCTGGGGAAGTTCCGTCAGAAACGGGAGCCCGTCGCGAGGAACAGCTGCAGAGAAGGCGAAGGGCCCCTTGCGCTCCGCACTGATAAGGGCGTGCATACGGTGGACGTCCGCTCGCTCGTCCTGCAGTCACTGTGGCGCCCCGCTCTCCACCGCTCTGTCCGCCTTCACCTTAGTGTCCGACCGCCGAACGTGCCTGTCCCATATACTTCCGTCCTCCTCGTCTGCGTCACATCTGTGTGCCTGTACGCCTTCCCGGGTAAACGTTTCTCTGTCGACCTGTGATATCACAAACGCCACCCAAGTCCTCTAAGAATCCTATATAAGCATCCGTCATGGGCTGCATTCCATCCAAATCCGCCTCTCAGTCCACCCCGGCACCCTCTACCATGAAGCTCCACCAACTCATTCGCCCCGACATTTACAAGAACGGAAAGCGACCGGCTTTCTCTGCCGCCTATGCTCGTGCAGCTCGTCGCTACGGCTTCGAGACCGGACGCAACGCCGGCTTTGCGAAGCGCAACAATGTCGTCGTGAAGGTCAAGAGCAAGCACGACAAAGATACCGACCACGAGGTCCCCGCTGAGTCTATCCAGAACGGTGCGTTTCGTCCACTACTCCGGCCCGCAGTGGTGCTCATCACAGCGTGTCCGGGAACCTCATTTATTCAGAGTAAGTGCATGCTCCCCCAGTAGCGCACAATGACGATAGCTGAACACATTCTCGCCGCCTGTCAGCCTCGAGTACGTCGTGCCCGTCAAGATTGGCACCCCGGGCGTCACGCTCAAGCTCGATTTCGACACTGGCTCCTCTGACCTATGGGTCTGGAGGTCCGTTATCTCGACACCTCTGACGTATTCCGAAACAAAATTCACATGTCTTTGTAGCTCCGAACTCTCGCGCGCCTCGAAGACCAAGGGCCATACCATCTACGATCCCTCCAAGTCCTCCACTGCCAAGAAGGCATCCGGCACCTGGAATATCAGCTACGGCGATGGCTCGTCGGCTTCGGGCAACGTCTACACGGACAAGGTGACCGTTGCGGATGTCACTATCCCGGGCCAGGCCATCGAGCTTGCCGAGAAGCTCAGCGCGAGTTTCCTCCAGGACGG
Organism: Trametes pubescens; assembly: GCA_001895945.1. Classification (NCBI taxonomy): domain Eukaryota; kingdom Fungi; phylum Basidiomycota; class Agaricomycetes; order Polyporales; family Polyporaceae; genus Trametes; species Trametes pubescens. The sequence continues at coordinate 20,035 of MNAD01000773.1, forward strand.
AGGGAACGACGGGCTGCTTGGTCTCGCTTGGCCACAGATCAACACCGTTTCGCCTAAGTCTGTACCCACCCCGGTGGAGAACATGATCACCAAGAAACTGATCAACCCGGTCTGTAAATTTCGCCACTCCTGCACCGAGCATGACACTGACATCATGTGAATTATTATCAGTCCGTGTTCACCGTCAAGCTTGGCCGCGGAGACGAGGCTGGATTCTACTCCTTTGGTTCGCATGTCCCGCTCTACCATACGCCACGACGCTAAAACTGTCATTCAGGATTTATTGACACCTCTGTGACGCCCAACCCGATCACATACACTCCCGTGGACAAGTACGTATGCTCCGAGCCGTGCCCTATGGCGCGCCGGGGACCGTAGCTGATATTGCTTGAACGACAGCTCGCAGGGCTTCTGGCAGGTGGCATCCAGTAGCTGGTCACTTAACGGCGAGACGAGGGAGCGTTCGGGAAACACGACCATCCTCGACACCGGCACCACGCTCCTGCTCGTTGCCGACGACGTCGTCGATGCAATCTATGGTAAGTTTCTGTCCAGTGTATCATGTCAAATGTCTTGTTCTGAGCTCTTGTTATAGGTGGCATCGAGGGCGCTGTGTTTGACAACCAGCAGGGTGGATATAAGTTCCCCACGAACGCCACCCTTCCCGACATCGCCTTCGCCGTCGGTGACACGATCTACAAGGTTTGTCGTGCGGCTTCTAATGGACCATGTGCTTTCGCCGACCATTCATGAGACTGACATCGGAATTTACGCATAGGTGAACGCCAAAGACTTCGCCTTCGGCGACGCCGGAGACGGGTTCACCTTCGGTGGCATCCAGAGCCGCGGAGACCTCGATTTCGACATCTTCGGAGACGTCTTCCTCAAGTCTGTTTATGTCGTCTGTAAGTCCATACACAACTCATGGGACACCGCTCGGGTGACGGATGACTGATCACCGTCGGGCGTTCAGTCAACCAAGGCGAGAAGACGGTTGGGCTGGCGCAACGCGACGACTAAACAACACTCGCTCTGGGGGTTGTTGTAAGATGATGGAACATCGATATGTCGGGTTTGAAGCTCGGTGTTATCAGGACACGAACTTTCTCCTGTTGTTGTTGTGAACGTTTTATTTGCGGACTGTCAGCTCGGATGGCCTCGGAATGCCTGTAACAGTGTACTTGGATCTGCATTATACACGATACATACCCAGTGTTCGCTTTCATACGACCCTCCAAATATACGGGTTCGCTGTCATGATCCTCTCCGTGGTACCACGAGCACGCGGTGCATATATGCACAACTCCAATTTTCGAAACGTGCAAAAACATGCTGCTCCCTGGCGGGGAGTCGAACCCCGCTTTCGCGCGAACGTCACCAAGTATTGCCCAGGAATGACAGGCGCGTGTACTAACCGATATACTACCAGGGATGTGGACTAAAAAACTCCGAAGGACACTCAATCGATGCTTCCTCTCATCGGCGGCGCTGCGTGACGAGACGCGCGTTGCACGTGCTCGTCTACGTCACAGGGCGGGGTCACAGCACGCGGAAAGTTTCCAGCGCGAGCGTGAGCCTGCCACGGCCCAAGCGCAACTTCCTCCCGCTCGCCACCGTACACGCCGGCCCTCGTCGCGCTCTCCAGCTCTGCCCTAGCTCTCCCTTTGCTTTAACACCCACCATGACCGACGTCGAGGCCACGACGCCCACTATCAATGAGGACACCGTTATAGACAATGCCGAGGAGGATGACCCCGTACGTCACAGTGCATGTGCATGCATGGCCGCGTGGGACGCAGTGCTGACCTTGAATTCATGGTCGCTGTAGGAAATCCTGCTCATGAAGCAGCGCGTGGAGGAGATGGAGCGCGAGGCGACGAAGCTGAGGGAGCTGCAGGCCGCGGCGGAGAAGGCGGAGCGGAGTACGCCCACGGGGGACCAGCCGATGGAGACTGAGGAGGAGAAGGCGGCTACGGACAGCCGGAGCATATACGTCGGGAACGTACGTGTGCCCAACCGTGTGGTGACAGGCTTTGGTCGCTGAAGGAGGGGGCACAGGTGGACTACTCTGCTACGCCAGAAGAGATCCAGCAGCACTTCCAAGCGTGCGGTGTTATCAACCGAGTGACCATCCTCTGCGACAAGTTCACAGGTCATCCGAAGGGGTGAGTCACGAGCTCTGCCTTTGCCTCCGCAAAGCTGAGACCAGGCTCTTGCTAGCTACGCATATGTGGAATTTTCGGAGACAGAACATGTGGACGCCGCCCTCTCCATGGATAACTCCCTCTTCCGCGGGCGTCTTATTAAGGTTGGTCACGCATATACGTCCACCGAGACCAACATCTGACGGTGTCCCTCCGCATAGGTCACTGCAAAGCGGACGAACATCCCCGGATTCAACGCCCGTGGGCGGGGACGGGGCGGCTACCGAGGCGGCTACCGGGGGGGCTTCCGGGGAGGAGGCGCGGGCTACAGCCCATACCGTGCGCGTGGCAGGTGAGTGTGCATGCATCAGGTTCGCTGTCCACGCCATGCTGACGCACTGCTGCGCCGCGCAGGGGACGAGGCCGAGGCTTCTGAAGACTCGCAAAATGGACTGTGGATGCATGTTCTCGCTCTGCTCTGTACTTATTATCTATGATTGTAACCTTGGGCGGTACGCCTTCCTATTTTCTAACGCACCTTCTGATACTGTTCATATTTTGCCCATGCTGCATGTGTACTATGTCGTGCTCGACTGCTAAAAACGCCCCTGCTTCCAAAGTCTCGTTCTTGTCGTACGATGTCCAACGTAACTATAGAAATTCGACAGGTAGAATGTCTTCCGTTTGCCTCCTATCGCAGAAGACCCTCTAAACAATCTTGTGCACTACGTTGTATGCATATATACGTCAAGGTATGATTGCCGGTACAAGCTGAACCATTGACGAAGCTAAAGAGCGAACTTAGCGACACCCTGACCTACTTGGACAGCCCACATGCATTTGCGAGCCGCCAATATCGTCTTGCGCGGCCACACCTATAGATACTCGGCACTCCACACATCTCTCCGAGTCCCAAACCTAATCCCTGCTGAGTCGTCTCGCCGCTGTTACATAGACATTACGAAAAGCGTACACTAAATACTGATTACAAGTAGCCCATAGGCCGCAATACATCCCGTGCATATCCAAGCGCACCAGTCCGAGGTTCTGCTACAAGTACAACATGGAGCGCATCCCTCCGTCCCGCCTAAGTTTACCAAGTCATGATCCTAGTGGCCGCCTTGATTTCGATGACCGCGTTTGCAGCCTCGCTGTCGGCGACAGGTTTTGCGACGGGCGCCGAGCTCTCTGCTTCGGCAGGGTCCTCTCCCGACTGCCAACGTATTGGCGACCCGAATCCGCTCACGACAGTCTGGGACGACCGCCGGGGCATGACGTGGAGGAAGATGTCTCGCGTGCTTTGGTCCTGGAACTCTGCGTCGAGCGCTGCGAGCGTCGACCGGGCATTCAGTCTAGTAAGATGTGTATGGTCAGCCGAACCCGAAGCTAGTGGGACGGAGGCGATGGGTACTCACGCGGCCAAGACGGAATTGATGTAAACTGGGGGAAGAGCAGTGAGTACCCACACAATCCCTACAGAGAACCCTGACAGAATTGTTTCCTACTTTTCACGCATACCAGGTCGAGCGCACCGAAGAGCAGGTTGTCCGGAGAGATCACGGCCTTTATAATCCTCTGTCAGCTGGTCGTCTTGGCTCGCCTCGGGCCGAAACTCACGTTGCCGAAGCACATAGTGGCGAATATTCTTAGGCGGGAACGCAGCGGCGGTCAAAGAGAAGCCGAGAGTCTAAGTTTGTGTTGAACTCACAAAGTAATCAAACCTTCGGGAGTCGATGCAGCATACGGTGAAGTGCAGCAGTGGTGCGGGCAGCAGGAACACTCACCCGTGCAAATCGCATATGCCGTTAGGAGGTCGAGTACAGAGTTAGTCCTGCGTGCATCTTGTCAGGCCGCATGCGTTGTCAAATAACTCAAAAAGGCACGCACCGCTTGAATCCATTCCGGCTGCGGTGCAGAGCTACCACGAGCACGGTAGTCATGATGGCGTCGGCGGTGATGACGACGCCGTAACCTCCGGATTGTAACCACTAGATCCAGGGCTAAAATGAGGGAATTGCTAAAGATGGCCAGATAGAGGCGCACAGAGAAGTTGTTCAGGTCATGAACGCTGTCCTGTTTGAATCTGGAGATGGTGAAGCAGTAAGCCCCATATATACCAATGCCAAGCATAGTAAGGAGACCTACGCTACCCAGGTGAATGCTGTCATGAGCAATGTCAGTTATACATTCCGTTGTAACCTCGCATATAACCGACCTATCGCAGCAGCTAGACACGGGACACGAGAATGACGCCGAGGTCACGGTGAATACACGCAAATGTCCTACACCCAAAATTGACGTACCGAGCTCGACGACGAACATCCCGCCCTACCATCTCGTCGTCAGATGGCTGTGATGGAAAGACAAAAATACCGTGAAAACCCACCGTATACTTGACAAGCGGCTGATACATTTTGCGAACTGCTTACAGGGTCAGACTCTGTGCACACCGCGTTACTTGTGGTACTTGCCCATATATACACGTCGAGCAAAGAACCTGCATAGCACGCTCAGCACATACATATGATCCAGCCAGCAAGAAGCTCACATTTGGCATGCCACAATTATGATCCCCTAAGAAGCATGTAGTCAGTTGAGGGCTACGCCAGATATCTGGAGAACCAGCTCTAGTACCGTAGTCACTGGCTGCAGCTAAGGAAACTCGCGAGTTAGTGGTACTCAACCGTCTGTTTTGGTTGCGACCGCGCACGTTCAAGGACCTACGGAAGACTGGGTCAGCTTCGATACGAGGGGTTAAGCTTGCCGTACGTACCAGAGTGGGTCCGCGAGACTATCGGGCGTAAAATACTTTGAGATAAAATTTCGATAGCTTGCGTCGGGTCAAAGGGGTGTTCATCGCAATGCAAGGTCATAACGTACTTTGTATGTATTGCTAAGACTGTATGCAGGGCATCGAGTACGCTAGCAGTCTTGTGATTAGCGCATGGCCCCTTTCCAGAGTAAGGCTGGAGTTGAATGCTCACACGAGCACCGCGACCTGAAGAGCTCAGATGTTAACGCCGCTACAACCGAGAAAGTGTGTCCCCACTCACGTAGTAGTTGACCAGCCGGCTATTTGAGCCGTCAACGACGGCAAACTGGTACACCTGGTGCAGTGCCACGCCGTAAAGGCTGTAGGATAACGGAAATCAGATGCGATGCTCGTTGAATGAACCTGGAAGCCCGGCTTACATGAGGCTTATGAACGTACAGACGAGGAGCGCGCCGTAGGCGGGTCCCAGGCCAACACGGTGAGGTAACAACTCGTTCGATACCTCTGCTGCGGAGTTCATAGAAGTGGATACAGAGTGGATGGGGTCGATTAGGTGCAGCGCTTGCCCCCGCCTCATGCTTAAATGGCGCGGTGCCCCGAGGCCACCCTGCGTCTCGAACGTCAAACTGCATACATGGAATCATCGCATCTCGAACTTACCGTACGATGGGGACTGGCCGGTGGAGGGACTGCGCCGCCTATGAGATATATTCTCACATTAAATGCTTACATCGCGGCAGTATGACACTCACGAATTGTACAATGTGTCGAGGACAGTTCGTTGGGACGAGGCGGAGGGTGATACAACCACAGCTGACGGTTGACAGCAGTGCGCGCAGTACGTGAAACGCCACTGGATGATAGGTTCCGCAGGAGGCGCCTTCGAACACGCAATCACGGGCAGGGGCTGGAGAGTTCCCCAGCTTACCATGATTAGTCTGGCGTCTTTCTTGTAAACCGGACCGGGGGAATCTACGCAAGAAGATGAGTTGTGGTATCTCGAAAATATCTCCTGGAGGTCACGAGAGAACACGCGAATGGCTGCACTTCGACAGTCGCGGCCGTTGGGAGCTATGAGGGCGCTTGGGTGACGGGTCCAAGGTCCTCTCGAAGCTTGGTGTGCCTGAGCCGCACCCATCGGAATGATTACTGGTGTCCGTGGCGCTGGCTACCCGGACACCGTCACTGATCGTGGCGACTGGAAGATTTTCCTCCAGCGCGGGCTTCACCAAGGTTGCAGCGACATCGAGTATGCAGCACAGTGACACATCACAAGCCCCAGCAGAAACATTGGTGACAATCCCTTTGAGCTATGGCTCAGCTGGGACTTGGACTTGAAAGATGTGACATGCGGGCGTTTCGCCCATCCTGAAAGGCAGTGTCAACCGGGGGTGATGTGGGAACTGACATCTGCTGAGTGCGGTGGTGGCAAGTCGGTGACACCGGCTATAGGACCCTGTGCGAAGCAGGTCGAAGCTGAGGTACACCCGAGACATTGGCGCACCATGAAGTGGCTCACCAATAGTGTCGGGCCTTTCGTGGAAAGATCTGAGAGGTGCAAAGTATGGAGTAGAATATCGTGTGGCAGAAAGGTGTCTCCGCTCGCCATAGTGGACCGGATTCAAATGGGTGACGAGCGCATACGCATGTCGTTACGACACTAAGTCTATTTCATAATGTCAGCGAGCTCCTCGGCACAACATCATACTGCGAATCCTGCGTAGTACTTGAATTGGGTACGTACAACGTGTTTAGTACAAGAGAGGCGTCACGGTGTTCATGCAATACCGGGCACGGAGCTTAGCCGCGTAAATTCCACCAAAAATGCACCGTTGCTGATTTTTGACAGGGAGAGTAGGGGCGATTGAACCGTTGAAACATTGACGTACTCCGGAGTGGTCGGACCAGTACTTGCGAGCTGTCGTTACGTCGCGCTGGCCTGTGCAGTTTGTTTGTTCTTGCTTGACCTCGCCCGAAGACGCGCTAGCTTCGGCGCCTGCCGCGCCATTTGACACACGTGGCCCGATCCCGATCTCAGAATGTGAAGCGCGTCTGGGCGACTTCGTCCTTGACGTACGAGCTTCCTCTCAGCTGCGCTCGCTGCATCTCTTCTTTCTTGTGCTCACTTTGACTGCTCTAGTATGAGACGTACTATATAGCTCTTTTATACGGCAACAACAGTACTCTGCCCGCTATGCTCAAACAGACTTGCACTTTAGTAGCTCGCCGTGGCTGCACTTCTGCGCTTAGATGCCAATTCGGACGTTCCTCTGCAGCGGCATTAAGCCATGCGACGCGACAGTCATCCACGCAGCCCACCCATTCAAATGATGCACAACTTAGTGAGGTTAACGCGGCACGGTTACAAGTAGCTCATTGCGGTATGTGGTACATGTCACCGTCGCCGTCGTCAGCTTCAACGAGCAGGTCAAAACAGCTCCTTTCGTGAAGCGCACACATACATGCGGTTCCCTTTCTTTGGAAGATACGGACAAGAAGGTGGTTCTGATGGGGTGGCTGGTTCCGAAGGGGTACGTCCGCCCAATCGCTACCTCACGGAACGCAGGCGAGCTTAATGGCATATGACAGGAAAGTGAGCAAAAAGCTGTCCTTCTTCGGCATTCGCGACTCCCATGGCACTACTCAACTGGTTGTCGACTCGCGAGTATGTGGCTTGGACGTGCTCGCTGCGTTGCGGGACGTACCTGAAGAATCCACCGTGCTAGTGGAAGGTTCCGTCCGACAGCGGCCGGCAGCACAACGGCGAGATGTACGCCCCCACGGTCAATGATACATGCATATACTCAATATACAAGCAGGTCCCCGCGGGAGGTGTTGAAGTGATTGTGACGTCCTTCACACTACTAAACCCAGCGGATCGAAACATGCCGTTCATGCCGTTTGACACCCAGAACCTGGTACGCGAGCTCAGTAGGGATTTCCCCTCTAATCCAGTTGACTTCCAGCTGATATCTTCTCCTAGGCGAACGAGGACCTGAGATTGCGTTACCGCTATCTGGACCTCCGCCGCGCAGAGTTGACGTCTAACTTGAAGAAACGTAGTGACGTCGCTTTCCTGGTCAGGTCTACCCTCCACGATCAAGGTTGGATTACAGTATGCATCCTAGGAAGAAAGGACTAACATTGCCATAGGCTTCACCGAAGTAGAGACGCCCATGCTTCTCAACTCCACCCCAGAGGGTGCACGGGAATATCTCGTGCCCACGCGGGTGAAGCAGTCGTCCTCGGATGCATCCCCCCAACCACAGTTCTACGCCCTCTCCCAATCTCCACAGCAGCCGAAACAGTTGCTCGTTGCGTCGGGCGCCGTGGACCGGTACTTCCAGCTCGCGCGCTGCTTCCGCGACGAGGACGGCCGCAAGGACCGGCAGCCGGAGTTCACACAAGTTGATCTGGAGATGGCCTGGGTGAGCTGGGGTAAGCAGATTGCGGAAGGTCAATCGACGGACACCGACCCGTGGCGGATCGGCGGCCACGAGGTCCGGGACGTGGTTGAGAGCATCATCCGTAAGATCTGGAAGAAGGTCGAGGATGTCGAGCTTGAGGACCGGTTCAGGGTCATGACCTACAATGAAGCCATGGCGAAGTATGGGTCCGACAAGCCGGATTTGCGGTTTGCTCTTGAGGTAAGTAAAATCTCATCCCTTTCTCCACGTTGCATACGTTTACCCACTTGTCTGTCCAGATCCAAGACATTACGTCTCAGCTTCCAGAATCCCTCCGCTCGGCTCTGGAGGCTCGCGGCGAGATCATAGAAGCCCTCGTGGTGCCTGCTCACCCAAGCCATGCATCCTTTGCTCGCGCGGCTGAGGATGTAGAGTACGACAAGGTGGTCGAACGCTTACAACTCGGACCAACTGCTTCCTCGACATGGTTGAACCAAAGCCAGATCGTGCAGGACATCCTAGACTCTACTCACTCTGCCTTCAACCTGTCAGAACTGAATGCGTCTCTCGGGTTGGCCGAAGGAGGCACTATCTGGTTAGCCAGACGGCCTCAGCGTGCGGAGGTATGTGTACGCGCGGTCTGCACAATGTCCGGGACCTCACCATACTCTATCTACCCCTAGGGAGGATGGACGCCCCTCGGCCGTCTACGACTCGCCCTATCGGAAACCGCACAGCGCAATGGCGACCTTGTCCTAGATGACGAGCCCAAGTTCCTCTGGGTGACTGAGTTCCCCCTCTTCACCCGCGCAGACGAGGACAAGGACTTCCTCGCGCATGGGCGCTGGAGCAGCTCCCACCACCCGTTCACGGCGCCGATGTGGGAAGACATCGAGAAGATGCACGCGGGGCAAGTTGAGGAGGTGCGTGTGCGGGGCTGTTGGCGATGAACGCTGTTGTGCTAATTAGGTTTGTGGGATAGGTCCGCGGACAGCACTACGACCTGGTGCTCAATGGGGTTGAGATCGGCGGTGGGTCCGTGAGGGTGCACGATGCGGCCATGCAGGAATATATCTTTGCCAACATCCTCCAGGTGCGTGCCGTGCTTGTCCCAGCTGTCTAAGACTGCCGTACTTACCCTATATAATAGCTGGACGAGAAGGAGAAATCTTCATTCAACCATCTCCTGCACGCCTTGCGCTGCGGTGCGCCTCCTCACGGTGGTTTCGCATTCGGTGAGTACCATATACTCCGAGTCTGTATGGCTGTGCTGACGAGTGATACTTAGGCTTCGACCGCCTTATGGCCATACTCTGCAAGACGAGCTCGATTCGAGACGTCATCGCGTTTCCCAAGACGGCTGCAGGGACTGATCTACTCTTTAAGAGCCCATCTCCCTCCACCTTCGAAGTACTCTCGCAATACGCGCTGCGCCCACTAGGGCACTGATGCAGCCATGGGACTCTTCGAATGTCCGGATATAATACAAGTTAATACGGCGTTGCACTAGATCGTAGATTATAGCGCGCATATATACAACATACACCGCTCAATGGACGGTCTGCGAATGCGGGGTGCACGACGCTAAAAGTTCAGGCGTGGCAAGGGGTAGGTGGGCGAGCATACACAATGTAGCTCAAAGGGACGCTAACTAGGAACGGGGCACGCGCGTGGAAGAATGACGAAGAGCGACGAAGAGCGAACATGGTAAAAGGGGTGGCGCATGACTACGAAAGTGTGTATTGGGTATTTCAGGAGATGGCCACAGCTGTCGCCGTGTCATCCGACTGTGGGCTGCGGCTGCGCTCCGCATATGGTGTGCCCTCAAAGGCCTCGAATGACGGCGACGCTGGCGATTGCGCCCTCGCCCGCAGGGTGTTGCGCGGTGTCGTATCGTCCTCGCCGGTGCGACCTCCGCCGTTCATGTCGTGAAGCCCGCGACCCCACACGGTCGCGTCCACTACTCCCAGGTCCGGGGTCGTACTCCTGCCATTGGCTGCCAGTGGGGGGTTTGCGCTAGTACCCACTGACATGCTGCGTGGATGTCCGTCTTCGCCATCGCCGTTCGCCCGCGAGCGGCTCTCGTCGATGACGGAGAGCACGCTGCGCAGCTTTGATTCGGACTTGCGCGTGTGGGGTAATGATGAGGACGGAGATGCGACGGGGTGAGAGTGCCGCCGGTTGACAGTAGCGGTAGTGGCGGTTTTGCCTATCCCAGTGGGCGATACCGACCTGGCTGGCGATGTCAGCCCCGAACCGGGAGCAGATCCTGGGGGAGTGGAGCTAGAGGGGGCGTCCGCCCATGCAGCAGTGTCGGGGAAGAAGCCACCCGTGGCTGCTGACCAAGAGTTCTTCGCCGATGGAGTACTGTCACTGCTCTCGAGGTCGGGGGTAGAGGCCATTGGGCTAGCGGTGGAAGATGGTGCGTTGGCGATGACGGAGAGCGGGGGAAGGATGCTGAAGATCTGATCCTCCGAGGGAGGCGGGCCGTAGGAGTCGAAGGGGTCAGGTACAGTTTGGAGCATGGGCTCGATTACGGGATCTGAACTGTATAGTGGCTTGAGTTAGGAACATAGAGATACCGAGAGGGGATAATCTTACGCTTTTGAGGTGACCCTGTCGAAGACGTCCATGGTCGTCCGCACTACTAGACAGACCTTGCCTTGGACGAAATCCCATACCTCCTCCTCGTGCTCGACAATTTCCTCGTAGTGTCGCGACTTCAGTTCATCTAGGTCGTCGACCTGCTTTTGCAAGACAGTCAGGGCCTCGCGGAACGATTGCAGATCTGCAATGGGTTAGAGCGGACGCGAGAACTACTGGGGAAATTTCTTACTTCTGCCCTTCTGCTTCATGTTGCCCATCTCAGTCTGCCGGATGATTCTGCTCTTCTCCCGTAGTGCTCTCTCATAGGAGTTGGATCGTTCCTAGAGGCATCAATCTGTCAGCCTCTGAAGTGTTGTAGTGAAGTGTACGGCAACATACATTGACTACAGTGCGATAGTTCTCCAGGTGCTGCCGGAGTGGTTTCTCGAACTGCTTGTCCAGAGTCTCGGCCTATCTTTGGAGTTAACAGACATCCCTCGCGCACTTGTTCCAGCCGACTGACCATAACATGGAAGTGGTTGCTCATAAGGTGATGCAGCCCCGCTGCTACCTGCATCCTCGTCCCCGATTCGTAGTCCGGACCCTTGAGTCTTGACGAAATGAGCTTCGCCGGAGATACGTATAGCAACGCACATACCCCGAGCATGCCTCCATGGCATCTGCAAATCCCGCCGCTGCTCTTGACATCGTTAGCAAGGCTGCGCGGTAGGTTGCACATCTGTTCAAGAGCTGCGCGATAAGGCGCTCGTTAACGTCTGTCTTCTCTTCGGCGACGCGGTATGACTCACTTCTTCATACGATTGCACGCTGACTTTCAGGTTCGCGCGGGTGATAATCTTGCGAGGGCCATCGGGCCCGAAGTTAAGGACAGAAGCGTTCGTCGTCTCAGTGAATGTTGGCGAAGGCGGCCCAGGGGAGATATCGCGTTTCGGAGAGAGGGTCTGAGTTCGTAGAGAGCGTACACGAGGCATGGCGGGCCTGTGAGCTGGACCAGAGACAGAAAGCCGATGATGGTGGCCGTGAAGACGGAGATGAGGGATATTGCAGACAAGCGAGGGTGAGGATTGCGACTGAGCGAATTGCCCCAGGCACCCAGGCAAGCTCGCGGCAGCGCAGCATCACATGTTCTTTGCAGCCGTGCGCGTCCAAATTTGGAAGGCGCTAACTAGGTTCGTACCTCCCGACCACAGGTGGCTTTTCAAATTTCTAGGGAGGGCTCGAGGGCTCGATAATGGATACACGTATATAATAGTGATACAACATATTTCTACAAGATCATACGGTCAGTTCTTCGATCGCTGTGTTCAAAAACTTCTTCGCATCCAACACCCGCATCCAGCCAGGAGATGATACCGCCCGCACTTTGCACTCAGGGCCAGCCTCTTCACCAACAAACCTAGCAGTGACTCCAACGTATTCCTCTACGACCCCGTCTTTTACTGTGTGCTCCAGCTCAAACCGGATAAACTCCCATCCGAGAGGAATCTTGCCGTCGATGCGTACAACATCGTTCGGGACGTCATACTCGATGCGGCTGAAGTCGAAGCCCATGCCGAGACCCAGTGCCTTGGTGTACGCCTCTTTCAGTGTCCAGATGAGGAAGAACCGACGGAGCTGCTCTCGGGGTGATAAAGATAGGGCCGTTGCGGGGGGTAGCAAAATTTTGCGCTCCAAGTCGGTAAGCTATGATAATGCTCTTCAATGAAAGACCGTATACATCGAAGGAGGCACCTGCCTGGTCGCTGAATATCTCCACAAATCCGGGGAAAGTATCGCGCCTAGGTAGCTGGAGGAGCATGACGTCTATGCCGATTCTATAGGCCGGAGGATCGGGATAGAGGTCGGAACCACTGCTAAACGCCATCGCGACCATACCGTTGTCGTGAGTGATATTGTAGCCGATTGGTGTTTCGAGCTGCGAACTCTAAGTCGCGCCGCATGGTGAGAGAGTGGAAACCGCAAGGTCATGTTGGTTCCACTTACTATATATGGTTTCCCAGCGGGTGTCTTGGAGAACCGCGCAGAAGCCACAGGAATGTTGCGTTCCTTGAGGAGCAGTCGAGGGAGGCAGCGCCCAATCAAGCCACCTGTGCGAGTGGTTTATATGCTGTTCATATACTAAGATGGGCGATGCAGTCTTGTACTCACGGACGCTGTCTATGCGATGGTAGTACTTCTTGAGCTGCGTCCTCGACGCTTCGTCGACCACGAGCAAACCTTTCTGGTATAACTAACGTCTTCTTTCAGCATTGCGACCAGCCTTTGTGCAATATTATTTGCTCACCTCTTCCAGATCTCCCACAGCGGCAACATCCAACGTTACCGCCCACACCTCCATACTAGCAGTGGACCTCTGGGACAGAGACCGTGGTCTAGCGTTAGGTCGTGCAGAAACACCGGTTGATTGGCACACGCCGATCAAGGCTGTAGGAGGGGGAGCGTTTACAGTGAGATGTAGCTAGACGATTGCGGTAGCACAGTCCGGGCTCGACGGGTAAGCGTGCGGGCTAGCTACACTTGGCGGCCTCAGAGCAGGCTGTGCATGGCAGGAACGATGACGCCAGATCCGATCGGTCAAGGCGTTGAATATCGAACAAACGCCCATATAAGCGCCGATCGGGATTTCTCATCTTGTTCTGTTCCAGCGATGTTGTTGACGTTTGGCCCAGGTCCGATTAACTTGGTGAGCTGCATGGTCACATGCGAATCGCGCATAAGCAAACTCATCCAGCCACACAGATCTTGTTCAATGCATATTATGCTCATAGCTGTCATACCACAGGTGTACATCTACCTTGACTTAGCTCGACGACAAGTCAACCCGCTGCCTCCGCATAGCCTCTCGAGTCTCGGATCTACCGACAAGCGACTAAACCCGGGCGCAAAGGCATCACGCCCGCTGGCCGCTCTGCAATGCGGGCGACTCGGAGCGCTGATATCATCCATGTTTCGGCGCAGCCTCAGGGGGCCCAGGTGGTCATCCATGTGTGCTTGAACAGGTCTTGTTCGTTCCTGTTGCGTTGTGCCGCGACCAGGGCGTAGACAGGTCGGCGTTGAGTATCCATGAGACCACCGCGCTACCTCCGCTCTTCCCGGAGCCGAGCGCATAGGCCGTATAAAAGGGGACGTTGTGCTGCGGGGCCCCCCAGTCAGTCTCGCAGCGCGGCCAGCTCACTCGGACGTAGAACGTCTAGCTATTCACCTCTTCCTGTATAACACTCCCTCTTCTCTCTCCTCATTCACCACCGCTGTGCGGCAGGATTCTTGCGTACCTTTCTTGACACCTTCAGCCATGACTCCCCTCACCTACGTCGCCCTCGCCCTCGCCGCTCTCAGCTCTGTTATTGCTGCTCCTACCGGAGTTTCCGAGGGCACCAGCCTCGAGAAACGTGTCACGCACAGCGGCAGGGTACGTCTCCCCATGCTATATCTATCTTATGTGCATCTCTGATTATCTCGCAGGGCACATTCTTCAATGTTGGCCTCGGGGCTTGCGGCAAGAACAACGTGAACAGCGACCACATCGTTGCCATCTCTTCCGCGATCTTCGGAAAGGGCGGTAACTGCGAGCAGGTGCGATCGCTTCCGTGCTTTGTACAGGCGCAGCTGCTCACTGCAATTTTTCATGCTTCAGTTCATGGAGATCACAAACAAGGCGAACGGCAAGAAGGCATTCGGTCTCGTCCGGGACGAATGCCCTGAATGTGGCGCCGGCGATATTGGTAAGTGTCTTCAGTGTGTATAGCTCTCACATTGGCCGGGCGGCTGAACATGCGAATATCAGACATGAGCCCGTCTCTCTTCCAGGCTCTCGGCGCGACTCTGGACCAAGGTGTCGTGCAGGTGTCCTGGAACTTCAAGGCGAAGGGTTTCAAGCCTTGAATACGCACAATTCCGCGCGATCGGCCCACGAAACTTTGAACGAGGGTGTATCATGTTGTAGGGATATGGTTTGTAGCATAGTCCATGTAGTGCTATCGGGTGAATGCTAGCAGAACGGTTACGACCCAGCCATTTTAGACAAGTATGAGAATTAGATCATCCGAGCCCAGAGTGCAAGTCCGGGAATCCCGGACGACGCTTTATCTTATCGCACACAACTTCAGCTCACTCACCGATCACCCAGTCAATTTGCAACTAGTGTACGAGCACCCACCAGCCTACGAAGTTGGCATCGTCGTACACTTACCCCAGACGTAAACATGAGCTCACCAAATGACACACGCGAGTTTGTCTCGCTCGGCATGTTCATTATCGACGAGTTCACGTTCGTTGATGGAGAGGGCAAGCCTACGGTGCAGACCCTCCCGCCACAGGTAAGAGTCCTATTCTTATGTCCCCTTCTAAACTGTGGTTCTGAATTTGCTTGCCACGATTAGATTGGAGGTGGAGGCACCTACGCCGCCATTGGCGCACGCATATGGTGCCGTACCTCGCAGATGCGTCCAAATCTACGATGGGGCTGACTCCCGATCCCCTCCTAATAGGCTTCCGCCTTCAAAGTTGGGCGTGATCATCGACAGAGGAAACGACTTCCCACCCCACATACAAGGGGTCCTGGACGCATATGGCTCGGACATGTGGCTCTTCAGAGACCATCCTGATCGCCTCACGGCAAGAGCCAGAAATTCCTACCAAGGCGAATCCCGCGGGTACGCAACCACTCTAACAATTCTTCACCAGCATTAACACAGTATCTCACCGTCTGCGATTATCCGCATAGATTCGAGTACCTCACGCCGAGGTTACGGATCACCCCTCGCGATCTTGTGGGGACGAGGCTGGCACGCCCGCGCATCATCCACTTCATCTGTTCCCCGGAGCGCGCCAGCGCGATCATGTCGGAAGTCAAGGAGGAGAGAGACTGGCACCCCATCACGGTGTACGAGCCCATACCCGTACGCGTCCGTGCTCCTCAGATGTCCCGCCCCTCTGACGCATCCGGAAGCTAGAACAGATGTGTGCCCGAGGAGCTGCCCGCCCTGAAGGAGGTGCTGTCTGACATCTCGATCTTGAGGTACGTAGGCCGTGGGTCCGCACCTCGAGGCTAGTAGTCTGAACCAGCACCGTATAGTCCGAACGCGGAGGAAGCATTCTCTCTCCTGTCAATGCCACTTACCACAACGAAGGAGGCTGTCGAGGAGGCCTGCCGTCGATACCTCGACATGGGCATCGGCCCCAACGGCACTGGCCACGTTATCATCCGCAGTGGCGCCCTGGGCGCATGCGTAGCGCAGAGAGGCCAGCCCTTGACTTGGATTGACGCGTACTGGAGCGGACCGGAAGGCGCAAGCAGGGTTGTGGACGTCACAGGTGTTTATCGCAGAACAGACGCATGGCGCACGGAACCTCAGTCTGAATCCCCCAACAGGTGCTGGGAACAGCTTTCTCGGAGGCCTCGCAGCCGGGCTCGTCCTGTCGAATGGCGACGTACGCGAAGGTCAGGCGTGAGACACGCGGGCCAAAACGTTATGCTGACTCTCACCGTATAGCCACGCTGTATGCCACCGTCTCGGCATCGTTCATCGTCGAACAGGAGGGCCTGCCGCGTCTCACGCAAGTCGAAGAAAACGCAGCCGACGGCGCCGCGCGAGCCGAGCAGTGGAACGGGGACTCGCCGCTGCGGCGGGTGGAAGAGCTACAGCGCCATCTAGCGACGACGAAAGGTACAAAGTGAATAAATCATGCACAAATTACACGGGGGTACGGAGAGTAGCGGCGGGGACCTGTATACGACACACGAGCGCACCATTTGCTGATGCCATAATACACGAAACGAGGGAGCGATCGTCCATATCCCATACTGTACGAATGGAGCAGATGCGAATGCGAATCGGAGAGCCCCGCGTCTAGGCGGGCATACTGCCGGCGCGACAAGGGAAGAGACGAAGACGGCAAGAGAAGCGGGAAGATCACTGCTGGGCCGTGCGGAACTTTTCGCGGCTCTGCGCGAAGAGTGCTTCTTGCTGGGCGAGCAGCTCCGCCTCCGAGAGGCCACACTCGACCATCTTGTTGACTTTCCGCTCCCGGTCCTGCGGTACGGGTGAGACACCGTCAGCGTTGATGCACACACACACATGCATACCTTCTGTTGCTGTTTGTGGTCTTTCAACACACTTTCTACCTCCTCGGTGAAAGTCTCAAACCCGAGTCGCTGTGGGCGGGTGCAGAGGTGAAATGAGACACATACACGCATGAATGGACAGCAGGAACGTACTTTGAGTGCTGAGATGATATGCTCGGGTGCAATGGTCTTCTTGGACTCCTGCTCGCATATCTCGTTCGCCTCCGAGGATATCAAGTGAATGAACTCTGCCCCCGAGTGGCGCGTTAGCAGGCCCGTCCGCGGAGAGAACGCATGAGTTCGCCTTCACCTACACAACACTCGATGATCAGGTCTCGCGTCTCCTTCGCGCACGTCACGTCATTCGGCAGGAGCTCTGCGGCCGGCGGGTCAACAGGGGTGCGCACGGGCATATGCCGTCCGCGCCGGGTGCGCACCTGCGATCATTTTCGTGACGGTCGCCTTCGGGAGCGACAGATCCTCGTCCGAGGGCATTCCGCCCGTCTCGTGGTCGGACATGGCTGGTGCAGGTGGTGGGCGCGGGGCAGGGAGAGCAGGCGCGGGGGAGGCAGAGGCGGGCGCGGGCAGCTGGGGGCGCGGGTGGCGGGCCTTAGCGGAGAGACGCTACAGCTTTATATGCGCGTCGATCTGCGAGCCAGTGCGTCCGCGGTTTTGGAAGTCCGCACGTGTTCAGCGCCGGGCGCGCGCTCGCTCGCTGCCTTGCGCTTGACCTCCACCTGCTCGTGCCACCATGTCTGCAGTACGTCCCTCCTACCTCCCTGTTGTTCGATGGGCTGCGGGCGCGTGCTGACTGTTTCGTGCAGGTCAACCCCGTCAACCCGAAGCCTTACATGCAGGAGCTTACTGGCAAGCCCGTCTACGTGCGCCTAAAATGGGGGCTTGAGTACAAGGGCTTCCTGGTGAGCACGGACGGGTACATGAACCTCCAGGTGAGCCTCGGGTTAGTGCGCGGCGACGTGTTGTAGCTGATCGTGTGAACAGCTCGCGAACACGGAGGAGTTCCAGGATGGCAAGTCGAACGGCGCGCTCGGCGAGGTGTTCATTCG
The DNA here is from genome assembly GCA_001895945.1 of Trametes pubescens. Lineage (NCBI taxonomy): Eukaryota > Fungi > Basidiomycota > Agaricomycetes > Polyporales > Polyporaceae > Trametes > Trametes pubescens. The sequence continues at coordinate 38,097 of MNAD01000773.1, forward strand.
GTGAGTGGTGTTTTTGCACTTCAATGTAGCTCTGTCTCTTGACGGGCGAACGTTCTACCCGCAGGTGTAACAATGTCCTATATATAATAAGTGTCGTCTCTCTTCGCTCTCATTGGACGGTGTGACTGACGCAAGGCCGTATATACAGAGAGGCAAAGGACTGATCTACGATGCGCTTTTACTATCCGTGGCCATCACTCCCTCGCAACTGTTCCGCTGTTCCTGCTCTCCTGTGCCCACGCACTCCTGTATTCTATCTTGTCGGATTTGCCGCTTTGCGGGCCCAAAAACATGTACTTCCCGCATGTCTTGCACAGGTCATGGTACGATGTGCGAAACAGATCTGGCTACCCAGATACACCGGCGTTGAGAACGGTTCCGGCGCAGTGTAGGTTGCGTGATGCGGTGGTAAGGAGGGGCCATCGAAAGGTCGATGAATCACTCTTCGCCATTCGGCTTGACGGGGAGGGGCATGTTCAAGCCCACACGATGTGCTGTCCTCTCATTCCGTTCCTCCGTCGATATGCCTGCCAGGGGCTGGTACCGTTCGAGCAGCGCCTGCGATCAAGGTGTGAAGTATCAACTGTCAAAAAGCATAGCTCATGCAAGGTAAATTGCGCAACGCACCTTGTACGTCCGTTGTGCGCGCATGAACGTCGCCGCGTTGTGCATCTCGTGGTAGAACCGCACGGTGTCGTTTCCATCCCGACGCTCCTCAAAGATGGTTCGTAGATGTGCAGCTATTTGTTTGGGCCGCGCGGCGCGGGCGTGGATGGACTGGTCGCAGTTCGTGGGTGAGCGGAAGAACACCCGGTAGACAAACGGCGCAAACGCACGGCGAGGTTGGTTTCGCGCACAATGGCGCGGTATGCGGACCTGTGCTGAGCGGTCGCCATAGCGTCGGTGCAAAGTGTGTTTCTGCGGCGAAGACAGCGAAGAGGGTGGGCAGCGCACGGTGTGAGCGAGCGGAGCGCCTTTGCGCGCGCGCGCGCTTCTTCTCGGGGCGGGCCCGGAGGATTGATCCGCCTGCCGAGACGCCATCACGTGTGCTGCACCACTATGGAACGCGAGCTTGGGCACGCAGCCGGAGCATTGTCCCAGGTGCCTCCTCATTCCGCTGCCTCAGCTCCGCGAGCGAGGGGGGCACAGCCGAGGCGTCTATGTGGTGGCTAAAATGCACGCTTAGCTCGAGCACACGCGGGCCGCTTGGACACAAGTTCAACTCGTTATAAGACCACCACCTCCGCGAGACAACCCGTCCACCATCTTTCCCTTCCCTCAAGACTCCCCCGTTCAGGCCCGTCAAGAGGCTCAATAGCCGCGGCGAGAAGACTCTGCAAGACATCACTCACATTTTTTTCATCCGTTATAGACCTCAAGACCACACCATGGGTTGTTACCGCGCCCCCTCGTGCACCACCGTGTCGTCGTCGGCCTGCTCGCAGGCGTCGTACTCCACCGTTACATCCCCGGACAACAACAAGAAGGTGCGTGCGCGGATTGGTACGCGTCTTCCCGCCGTGGCATTTACACCGAACGACTTGCAGTGGACGAACGACATGACCACCGTTATAGAGGACCAAGGACCTGCCGCCGGCCCATCCACGCACACGCGGGCCCGGGCTGAACCGCAGCCCGCGCAGAAGCGCGACAAGGGCAAGGGGAAGCTCAAGTCCCGTGGCGAGATGAATGCCGGCGAAAAGGAGCGCCTTCGCATGGCATACAAGAAGAAGAAGGAAGTCAAACCGATGCCCAAACCGTCCCAGGCCCAATGGTCCTTCGTCTACGTCGGCAACGTGAGTTTGTTTTCTTGCGGACGCGAGAGCAATGCTTACGACGTCTGTGTGCAGCTGTGTTCGTCGGTCACGGACGAGCAACTCGAGGCCCTCTTCAGCCCCTGCGGGCCTATCCGCCGCATCCAGATCCGCGCTAGCGGTGGGGTTTGCGTTCCAACAGCTAACCTGCCGAGGCCGTACTTCGGTTTTGGCTCCGTCAATACAGGTGTCCACTACGCGACGGTTCAGTTTGATAAGTCCGAGTCCGCTCGGAAGGCCATGGAGCTCGACAAGCGGGAGCTCGCAGGCAGGGAGATCATAGTATGTTTGCGGAAGAGCATCTACGTTGGTTAAATGGCTAACGTCAGATATGCTAGGTGACGTTCAATATCGCTGACCTCCCCGAGACGTGCGACATCCTGAAGACTCTCGTCGTGGATGAGGACGCCCACCTGAAGAAGCGTAACGCGTGGAAGGTCAAGTTCGGGCAGCTGAAGTAAGTCGTGCCTTGTCTCCGGGCGGCTGTGGTGAATACTGACGATGTGCAGACGGCTGACGATCCAGCGTACGGAGCGCATCCCTGACCCAAATGGCGGCGGCGTCGCGACGATGGTGGCGAGCGTCGCTCAACGACTCGCCGGGTTCGTGGACCCGACGGCGACGGGGAACACCGCCGCTGCGCCGGAGGCGCATCAGAACGCGGTCAGGAACCCGCTGAAGCGCGCCAAGCTGCACATCCCGGGGGGCCTGCTGAGCCTGTAGACGCCCGCTGGGTGCTCTTCCTGTTTGCTGTATATTTGCTGTAGCATGCTCTCAGTCCTCCCGCCCTCTCGCCTGGCGGTGCAGCAGGCTGCACACGCGCCCCAACACGCTCCTTTGATGTATTAGATTTTGCGCTCCTTTGTGTATTACCGTACAACCACGCTGTGTTTCCAGAATCAACAATCAGTTTGTTTGATGTTTCGTAAGCGTGGGGGCCAATCAAACCCAGCCGACGCGCCGCTGGTGCTGCGACGACGTTGGACCTGGCTGGCAACTTGGCCGACGAACCTCTCCAGACTCTCTCTCCTCCGCCGCCGCCAGCTCGCTTCTGAGCTGTCCGCTCCCCACCCCGCCTGCGTCTCCCGTCCTGTCCTTCGCATGGCCGATTCCTGCTAGTTCCTCTCCAGGCGTCAGAGGTGCGATCTGCCCCACTCCTCCGCCCCTTGTGGCTCACCCCGCGACAGTGTCGTCTTGCTTTCGAATCCGTCTCCCCCTTGTAATTCCCCCACCTCCCATGGATCCTCCCTCGCGGAGTCCGGCCCTCAACCCTGCATCCACCCCCTTCTTTCCGGGCGCGATGCGGCTCAGCGACGAGGATGGGAACCCCGGCCTTGCCTACCGGCAGTCCATCTCCCGGGACCAACAGTACAGCACATCCTCCTCCTTTTCTATCTCGCCCTCGGACTACCGCTCCGTGAGGTCCTCCCCGAGCCCGCCGCAGGACGACCGACCCCGGAGGTCCAACGACGCCGGCCTGCAGGTGCCGTCCCCCGGCGACACCTCCCGTCACTCCCCGGCCCTCCGCCAGTCCGAGTCTGAGCGCGCGTTCGCCGCGTACCAGAACGCCGTGCGCGACCAGAACGCCCAGCAGAACCCTGAGCACCTCGCGGATGGTGACGAGACGCCAGGGCCGCTCTCGGGGCCTATAGCGATGAACGGCCAGCTCTCCGCGCCGTCGTCCTTCTATAACCAGATGGCCGTTCGCAGTCGGGAGCGCATGAACACACCACCAGTCGCACAGGAGAACAACAGTGTGCGGTCGACGACCTTTATGCACCCACAGTTCGTCTCGTCCTCTCCTGTCTCCTCCCTCGATTCCGGCAGCCACTTCGCGCCCAGCCTGGAGTACAACACGTCCACGGGCTTTGAGGCGCAGCTGAAGTCGTCACCCCTCATGAACGACGTCCTCGATCGGCTTGCCCGGTTGGAGATGTCGAACAGAGAGATCGCGCGTGACTTGGGTGATGTCCACCGCAAGGTCGACCTGCTTGTCGAACGCGCGCTGAACGCGAACTCGGGTATGCAGAACTCGGGCATGAACGCCCCGATCGAGTTCAAGGACCCGTTCGCTCCCGCCGGCAACCCCAGTCAAGGCTTTGTGAACTCCGGACTGAATGGGCCCCGCGGATCTATCGCCAATATCGCGCCTAACCAGAGCCCGCCTACGGACGACATCAACACGATCTCTAGCCGGCTGAACACGCTGACTACGTCCGTCGGCCAGCTCCTCGCCCTGCAGACTCAGCACATCCAAGCGAGCAATGGCGCAATGCACAATGCACAGATGCTCCCGCAAACGGACCTATCTACCGCGCTTCCGCCCATCCTGAACGCTTCAGCATCGCTCGGACATGGACTGCCAGGCCGTCCAGACATTAGGCAGAGCCAGCAGCGGATGCCACAACCGCCCATGCGGACGTGGTCCGCGGGGACGCTGGATCTTCCCATGCGCAACACCGACTCCCCTGCGGGATCCATGGGTCGACAGGATTCCATCTTCCGCGACAAGCGCCGCTCTGTCAGCGGTCTGCTTCGCCGCGACTCCTTGGGGGTGCGTTCGCCGCCGCTAGCTTCGCCCGCGTTTACGGAAACGGCTGACACGAGAAAATTTACTAGGGCGAAAGCTTGTCCGGTGGGTCGTCGCGGGACGGAGGCCCCGTGATTACGAAATGGGAGCAGCTGAACCTCGCGCCGGAGCTCTTGCGGTCCTTGAGCACCTTCGGGTGAGCACGCCCTGCGAATCGGTAGCGCGCCACATGTTGATCGCGTCTGTCTAGCGTCGGCCCCCCTAACAAAATCCAGCAGCGTGCCCTCCCGTTCCTCCTACGCGGGGCGGACATCATTGCGCAGGCGCCGCCGACCCAGGAACGCATCGCCGCCTATGTGATTCCGGCGATACACATCGCAGTGACGACCGCGGCCAACGCGCGCGCGCCCCTCCGCGGACCTCTCGTCGTCATGATTTCGACGACCGTGGATCAGGCTACACAGGCGCAGCGCATGATTCGTGATCTGGGAGGCCCCATCGGCGTGAAGTCCGCGCTCGGCGTGGGCTCTGCGTCGGCGAACACCGACCTCAGCCAGGAGATGCGTCTGCTGCAGCAGAACATCCCGCACATCATCTGCGGCACACCGCAGAAGCTTCATGCGCTGTTCACCAATCCTGGCGGGCTGTCCGGCGCTGATGTGCGGTTCTTGGTACTCGATGAAGTCGACCAGCTCATCGCCCGCAACTTGCACGAATCTGTCTTCGGGATCATCAGGCTGCTACCGCCCCCGCGTTCTCGTGCAATCGGCAATGGCGCAAGCACGCCCGGGGCCACGACCCCTGGCGCCGCGATCCAGAACCCGTTTTCCAACTGGGAGGCCAGCAGCAGCACCTCCTCGTTGCTCGCGCCCACTCAGAGTCTCGCACGTCGGTTCTCCGGCGTCGGCCTCTCGCCCCCTGCCGAGGCGTCGAACGGCCAGGGCCAGGCGATCGAGCGGCAGACCGCGCTCTTCTCGAACACAGTCCCGCAGGACGTGCTGAACCTGGCGTCCGCGATCCAGCTGCGCGAGCCGGTGCGCGTGCTCGTGCGGCGCGACGGGAACGTGACGCACGCGGACACGAGCCAGGGCGCGCGCGGGCTGCGCCAGTTCTACCTCTACCTTGCGTTCACGGCGAGCGGGCGCTCGGACGCGCCGCTGCCGCAGACGGGTCTGGGCATCATCGGCTCAGGGCGCGGCGCGTCGAACGCGGAGACGGCGCAGGCGCGCGAGTGGAAGCTCGACGCGCTCGCGGACCTGTTCGACGATCTTGACATCCCGCAGGCGATCATACATGTCGGCGGCATGGCTGCGCTCGACGCGGTCGTGTACAAGCTGTCGAGCCGCGGCCTGGAGGCGGTACCGCTGGTGAGTAATGTTATTTCGTCTGACTATAGGTTGATTTGCTTAGGATGGTTATGTAGCACGGCGACATGAATGCCGGCGTCAAGCTCGCTGCGCTGAACAAGTTCAGGCCCGCGCCGGGTATCGGGCGGCCGCCGGCGACCAAGGTTTTGGTTGTGTACGATGTCCAGGTCAAGGCGCCGGAGGTGCAGCAGGTGCCCCTGGTTATAAACTACGATTTGCCCAAAGCAGTCGAGGAATACGCACAACGGTGAGTGGCGATTTGCCACACTCCCTCCGTTGGTGTCGATGACGACTCACTCTGTGCGTTGTAGCGTGGCTCCGGCCATTGCTCCCAACTATTCTCGTGCTGGCGTGGTTGTCAACTTCGTCACCGCTACCGGTGGCGACGTTGAGATGCTGCGGTCTATAGAATGCTTCTACAAGTACGTCTAAATGATTTCCCGCATCGCAGTTGATCTAACTAACCGTGCTATTGCAGGATTAAATGCGTAAGTTACCGATAATGACACTGTTCAACACCCTCTCACCTGCTGTTCCACAGCCCGAAGTCCCCATGAGCCTGCGCGATATTGTTTGATTTGACGCCCCCGTCCCCGATGTTTGTGTATCCCTATCACGCCTGCTTTCTCGGTCCAAGCTATCTCCGCCATTCATGCTGCCTATATCTATTTGCCCCCGCACGTACGCCGCCCGCGCATTCTACTGTGTTATACCCTTCCTACATCTATCCCCGATTGTCTCGTTAACTAGCTAGCTCTTGGGTCTAATCCCGCTTGCCCTGCCCCCTACACTGTATACTGCATAGCTCTCCCACTCGTCGTAGTTCTACTGCATGTCGCAGACGGCCGCGCTCACTCCTGGCCCGCGATATGGACTGTCAATAGCTTCAATGTACCATCTTCACCGCAGCTCGCTAGTTGTTGCACGCTGTGTTCGCCCAAAGGCCGCCATGCAAGACGGTGGATGTGGTCGACATGTGCTGACCTACGATAGAGGTGAGTTGGGTTCGTTTGGTGTACTGATGGGTACTTACGAGGTGTCGATTGTTAGTGTGCACGTCCACTGGGAGGGATGGTCCCGCGAAGATGTGTGCAGAAGGATCTCGCCGGATTCAAGACCCACTGCCAATGTCCGACTAAAGCATCCTCAGCATCTGTGGAAGATTATGACAGAAGTTTGGTCACGCACGATGGACGATTTGGCGTGGTAGGTGCGAAAGCGACTGCGGTTGCGGCTGCCTTCAGTTGGATGGTCGCGACGGCTGTCCATGATGCGTTGTCGTTCTCGTTCTGACGTCGCCAGATTTTTACCTGCCGCAGGTGTCAAAATGTGTGAATGTGTATCCACAAATAAACAGCCCACCGTCTTATCGCGCGACGCTGTAGCGAAGACATCGCCATCCGGTGCCCATGCACAGTCCCAGATGATTCGGCCATGAGACTTATCCGCAGCAATTGGTACGTAGCCCTCTGTGAGTGTTCGCAGTTAGGTGATAAATAACAATGCTCGAGTGGATGTCAAACCTTCGCTCCTCTCAAACAGCCGCCATGTCCGGTCCCGGGAAACGGTTAGGACGAGCAAATCATCCGGGCTGAAGGCGATCCGCGCGACAGTGAGGTTGTGCCCCGCGAGAGGCTCTCCTACCGGTTGCCAAGTCTGTGTCTCGTACACGCGAACGACGGCATAGTCCACGGAGGTCGCCTTGCAAGCGGTCGCGACGTATTCTTTGTTGTTGGACACGGCAAGTGCAATGGACTATGCGGGGCTCGGTGTTCAGACGGCGACGCATTTGCGAGGAGATCAGAACTTACCTCGTAGCCATGGCCGAACACCTTCTCGACCTCTGGCCAGAGCGTCGCCGCGGCGAGTTCGCCCTCGAACGGGCGCCGTTGTGTGCGCGCCTCGTCGGAAGCACCATTGACTTCCGCGACCGCGCTCACTGCACGACGAGGGACCTTTAGTGCTCGCCATCATCGAAGAAGGCGGAGAAGGGGTACCATCTGTCAATGCTTTGTTCGAAAGTCCAAGCGGGGGCACAGCAGCAGCTCGGGGCCGGTTCTCCTGTCGCGAGGCCGGCTGTCAGCATGCGGGGCGATCAGGGCACCGTGAGGCCAACGGATGAACAGATGTGATCAGTACCTCGCCCGAATCCAGGTCAGCAATGCGAAGATTGCTGACGACGTCTACAAATTCGCGAGGCGCTTCGAACACGCGCGCGACCTTTTCGTCCGCGATGCTCACAAAACGCAGCGGATCAAGGAAGGCTGCGCCGATGAGGTCGTACCCGTGCACCTGTGGTCGTCCGATTTCATGCCACACTAGGACCGACGTGCCGTCAGGGCGTTCGGTGGGGATCGCACCGTGGATGCGTGTTGTCTGGTCCAGGCTGACAATGCTGGTGCGTGAGCGAAGTCCGCTTGTTCGGCAAGTGGTATATGGTTACCTCGCAGAAATCAGATATTCGCCGCCTGGACTCCATGCGACGCTTCGCACTGGGGCACGATGCCCCGTAATTGCGCCGACCTCCGTCCAATCTTCCATCGTGTTTTCTTCGTCGGCTTCGGGCGGTTGGCAGCGCCATCTCCGCCAACCGCCGTTCCAACCCCATGCAAGAGCATCGGATCCGCCTCGCGCCCAAAGCCCTCCTACAAAGCCACCGAGGCGCTGTCCGCCGATATCGCCAAAGCGTTGTCGGTTGATCCACAAGGTGGTACCGTCATTTGCCGACGTCAGGACGGTGGAGGGGGACCAGAGGATGAGAGAAGAATCCGTCGAAGTCGACAAGAGGGTCGGCAGGCTTTTGGGAGAGTCTTGGGTCCTCCATGTTAGAGATGTTACGCCCGCTTCATGCCCGATGAGTAGTGCATCGAAAGTCACCGAGAACAGCTGAGAGCTGAGAGGGTATCAATAAATTTTGTTTCAACGCCAGGAGAACAGCGTGACTCACTTGTTTTGAGCGGTTTTGACGGTCAAAATATGACGCTTTAATGATATTTGGCGTCCATCTTCGGTATCTTCCAAGCTGACTAGGGAGGCTTCAAAGGCGTCCAGTAACTCATCTGTTACATCACTTGTGGACCCGCCGGAGGGCGCGAAGTTGGGCTTGGTGAACGGTTCGATGTTCCACAGGCGTGTGGTTGCGTCTTGCGAGCCAGATGCCAACACTAGAGCCTCGTTTTCATTTTGGGGTGGACGGAAGGCAAGGCTCTTGACCCAATCTTCGTGGCCCGAGAGGATAGCTGCTTGAACGAACTACAGAGTGTGTTCTGTCAGCGTAGCTGACATATCTGATACTGCTGTAAACTCACGGTTCCCTCTGAGCCGGTCCATAGATGGATGTTCCTGTCGGTGCTGCCGATAGCTAGGAGAACGGCTAAAGAAGCACGATCAGCATGCGTACAGCTCGCATTCAAGTTATTACTTACACTTGGTTCCAGGTAGCTCTGCGAGTGCCAAGGAGATGGGAAAACCCTTTCGGATATTGATGGTTTGCACCTCCTGGAACGCGTCTGTACGCAGTCAAAATTAGTTTTCAGACTCTGACTGCCAGAGATCGAGCAGACGTGCCTGTCTCCTTCTCAGGCAATAACCAAACTTTGACTGAGGAGTCAGATGCCCCGGTTACCGCAAAACGTCCGTGCAATGCTAAGCTCGAAATTCCGCCCTTGTGGGCTTGCTGCGTAGCACACGTCCGCCACTGAAAAGTGCATTACATCATTAAAGACACCAGGCGTAAATACACAGATCAAGCATGCCTGTGTGTCGGCCCCTTTTCTCCACAGCCGCATCATGCCCTTCTCGTCTGCACTCGCAAACGCGCTACTGCTGGCGAAGCATACGCAGGTCACTGGGCCTTCGTGCCCAGGAAGCGTCTCCCGTACTCCTTGGTCATCGGAGTCCTGTGGGAGTCAGCATGAGCACGGCGCGGAACTATAGCGAGTGGAGCATCGCACTTCTGTATCCCACAAAGCTACCAGCTTCGCTGAGCCAAACGCGACTAGGCCGTCGGGGGAAACATGGGCTGCCTGGAAGAAGCGATTTGTTGAAGCGGCCGTGTAAATGACCTCCGCTCGCGACATTGTGCGGTAGTAGTTTCTTGAGTACAAGACTCTGCTATGATAGTCTTGCCTCTGTTGGCGTCGTTTCAACAGATGAAGAGAGCAAGTGCAGAGGAGGAGGAGTAAAGGAGGAAAAGTGGCATCTCCGCGCAGGTCTAACCGGCGGGCAGATCGTAGATCGAGATCCGCAACAGCGATAGACGCCAGAAGGTTAGTACATAGATCACCGCAGGCGCCCATGATGTTCAGTCCGGCTTTCTACTCACCTCCTCGTCCTCTGCCCGCCGATGACATATCGGAAGAATGGGAATTCTCGGGATAGGAGTTGACATCGCTCATGTCCCTCGCATAATCCGACTCATGGAGCGAAGGACCCCAGCGAAGCTCGCCCACAGGATCCTCAGCGAGAAAGAGCTTCACGTATGGGACGCTCTCCCGACCGCAGACGAAGCCAGGCGGGCAAGATTTCTTGCCGTGCGGTATGTTTACCCAGGTTCACTCAAACGCGTGGCGCTGACACACATCTCAGATGGAGCGTGAAAGAGGCGGCTTACAAGGCTGTCTATCCTCTTGCGCGGCCTACCTGGAAAGACTTCACCTTCCACTCGCTTTCCGCTGACGGTCTCCAAAAACCCATGCTGGAGCACCATACAAAAGACCCCGGCGCACGTCTGTGGAAGATCCATACCTCTGTGAGCCACGACGGCGAATATGTATTTGCGACCGTCCTCGTTGAGGCGCCATAGTCCGCACCATCCTGAACGCGTCTCTCAAGACATATACGATGAATGGGATGCGATATATTAGGCACCAAAAATGGTAAGAACATACAATACATTACTGCTGCTAGGCAACTTCAATCCTCCGCGTCCCCGCTCTGCTCGGATTCTGGGGGCGGCTGGGGCCACCAATCCGGGTAGTAAGGTGTCACGCCCCATTCCTGACCTGCGCCGCTCGTTAGAGAAAAACGTGCCCGGCCCTGCTCGACTGCCTCCACCTGCTCCAGGCGAAGAAGTGCCAGACCGACTCCGCGCGTCGAACTGAGCAACTTCCCCGTCCCTCGCGGCCGTGGTCTAGATGTGCTCTCGTCGGCACTCTGTACGGCGTGAGGGCGAATCTCTAGCTGAGGTTCGACGGTGGGTGGTTCGTCAGGTAACCTATCCATTGCAGCTAGCCTAATGGGCAATGAGTTCTCACTTCTATCTCAGAGCAAATATTCCTACATACGTCGTGTCCGGGTTGTGTAGCGCGACCGGCAGAATGCGCTTGCGGAGCTGTCCAGTGTGATATGTGCGGACTGTGAGCTCCTGGCCGACATAGCAGCCCTTTCGGAAGTCAACTGGGCGATGCGATTAGCAACATGAAGTCACTTGAGCAGGGAGAAGATACGTACGTCCGCCCATTATGTCCATGTTGGAGTCCATAGGGAAAGCGCGCGCGGGTGGTATATCATCCACGCCTTCGGGAACGCCGTGCAGGATGCGATGCAGAAGGTAGTCGTCCGATAGGGCAACATCGTGCGTCGATGCTTCCTGCGCTGTGCTTCATGAAGCCGAGCGGTAAGCAGCGCACTATAACTGACCACTTACGACGTTCGCCCTTCCGCACCAGCAGCCGGTGCCCCATTCCTACCGCTCTCCTGTCGCGCAATATCCCGGGCGCAGACCCCCAGGGCCATTCCCCCTCTTGGTTCCACACCGGCTCTATTACACCGCTCCGCGCGAATTCCCATTGCCTTGCACTCTCCCAGGCCTTCTCCGTCTCGGAACCCCAGGCGGCCCATACGTCATACTCTTCCGAGACATCCCGCAGCTTGACTTTTGAACGAAGAACGTGGCGCTTGAGTACCGGGAGGATTGGAGGCGCCTCAGATGGTCGAGCGTCGTACTCGACCAGATATCCCGAGCGGCCGGCGGGCGTGGTGTGCGCATAGATGAATATGTCATGTAGCACTCTCCCCTGCGCGAATCAACGATTGGTGGCTTGCCTTCTCCATTAGGAGGCGCGACGCACCTGTGCGTGAAGAAAGGCAGAGTAGAAATGGCTGTGTGGGTGTCGTGGCAAGGACGCAGCGGTCAAGCCATTCAGAAATTCTGCAGCTTGAGACCCGCTGATTGAGAGGACCGCTCTGTGTGGTACGGGCGCGACGGTGGGTGTGGTTCGGAGAAGTGTGCGCAAGACTGGAGGTAGCGGCATGTTGTGCACGCGGTTGGGGCTGGTGCGTGTCGCGCGAACGACGAGCAGCGGATGAGTGAGCGAACGAGAGAGACGGTGGAAAGCCGAAGAAGTCGGAGTGGGCGGGAACGCAAGCGGCGGCGTCGGCGTCTGCGGACCGCCCGCCCTTCTTGACCGCTCTCCACGTCCATGTCTTCTTCCTGCTCGCACCTCCTGAATGCGCTCAAGGACTGTCTCCTTCACTCCGACTGCGTGATGAAGCAGGGGCATCTACCGTCGGAATGCCTCAAGGAGCACTTAAATGAGCTTCCGGAAGAGTGCAAGTCGCTCCGGCAGGCGACGTTCGAGTGCAAACGGGGCATGGTACGCCGGTCTGCGCTACGATTTTATGCACCTTTCTGAAAATCATACTTGGCTATTCCGCTATCTAGCTTGACATGAGGAAACGCTTCCGTGGCAACAACGTCGACCTTCCGCCGCCACCACCGAAGAATCGCGAACAACCAACTCCTCCTGCGCCTTCGACATGACGCCAGTCATATCGCCATGTACTTTCTCGATGTCGTAACATGTTCAACTAGGAACATCTAATTCCCTTGTGCACAAACGCATACAATGTTGGCACATGAACACCGCGGCTCAAGGCTGTTGAGGTTAGCGATGTTGGGTATGGGTGCGATTTTCTGCTCTTGTAAGTGTGACATCCTAGCACGTATTTGCGACCCTCGTATTCATCCGGACTCACAGGTACTGTATTGAGCTCGCATCATTCACTCACGTTCTATCAATGGTCACACTGCTCAAGAATACCGCGCGAACGCCAGTTACTGCAAAGGCTTGAGACTTCGACCAGCTCACTCTGCCCCTCGGTTGCGTTGACGGAACCCCTTTTAAGCTTGAGTATGCTTAAAATAACTGGCCAAGTATCAATCTGGACTCGTTCCTGGACGCCGTCATCGGTAAATTGATGGATAACATCGTCATTGCCAAGGGACGCCCTCATGGGCCTCGCCGCGTGCGTACCTGCTCCAACCAACGCTGTTCACAGTTCTTGGAGAGCTCCACACCTTCCCTCGTACAAAAGAGGCTCTGTACTCTGGCACCAGGAACGCCGTTTCATCTGAGCCTATACCCCCCACTTCTGTACTTCTCGTCACGACTTCTAGCCACGAACGCCATGACTTCTAGAATCGCCGCTCTATTCATCCTCATCGCGCTATTCCCGCGCCATGCCGCTGCCGCAGTAGCACGCGCACCACCTGCGCACCACGTTTCCCGCGCAATCACGAGTAAAGCTGGCCTAGGCTGGGCGAACGGCGCTGCTAATGACATTACGCAATACCTCAGCACCGGTAAGGTGCAATGGTAAGCAGATGACCGCGAAGCTATACACGAACTTCTATCTCACACTCGATTCATTATAGGTATTACACTTGGAGCCCGGACCCTGTCCAGACGGACATCGAGTTCGTGCCCATGCTCTGGGGTCTGAAGCAGACCGACGAATGGGACAGCAACATCAACAAGACCATCGCCGCGCAGCACGTCACGAGCGTCCTCGGGTTCAACGAGCCCGAAATCGAGGGCCAGGGAAACCTCTCGCCCGCCGACGGCGCCACGCAGTGGAAGGCGCACATCGAGCCGCTCAAGGGGCTGAATGTCCGGCTCGGGGCCCCCGCGCCCAGCGGCTCGCCGACGGGCAAGCAGTGGGTTACAGACTGGCTGAGCGCGTGCGACGGCGGGTGTACCGTGGACTTCATGCCGCTGCACTGGTACGACGTGAACTCGACGGCGTTCATAGAGTACCTGGAGGACTACCACAACACGTTCCAGAAGCCGATTTGGGTCACTGAGTGGGCGTGCCAGGTTAGTCCGGGGGTGGCATTGTGGAAGGCACGTATGCTGATGTGATCCTGTGTAGAACTTCAACCAGGCGGACCGCCAGTGCTCTCTGGATGATATCGTGGGCTTCATGAACGCGACACAGTCGTTCATGGACAGCACCGACTGGGTCGAACGTTACGCGTGGTTCGGTGCCATGGAGAACCTGCAAGGCGTGAACCAGGTGAGAAGCCCCTCCGAAGAGTGTACAACTAAAATATTGACCCCCATCGCTTCAGGAAAACGCGTTGATGTCCACCTCAGGCTCGATAACATCCCTGGGCGAACAGTACATCGGTGCGGCCACGCCGAACGTCACGTCCGACTACCAACCCGGTGTAGTGCACGGTGGTTCTGGCGTCAGCGCTCCCTCTGCTACACAAGCGTCGAGTTCATCGGAATCCCGGCAAGCGATCTTGTGGCAGGTGGTCACGTTTGGGACCCTTGCATCGCTTTTCCTCTGTTCATGAGGACGATCAGCGCCGCCTGGGCTTCTATCCTCGCCACTTATACCAGACATGCGGACCATATTATACCGACGCGTAGCGCTCTAAGCTAGAACGTTATCCACCTCGCCGACGCTCTGATCATACGCACTCTCGGAAACCCATAGAGCTACGAGGACAATGGACACTTGCAGACATTGACGAACACTTCTCCTCGATTGCGCTTGGTTTATATGCGCTGCTCGTCGAGCGATAATCAGCCCCAGATACGACAAAGTTACTCAGCGGGCGCACTGTTGCTCAGCACCACCGCCGGAAGGCGTCCACCGGGGGTCGAATGTGTCAGCAGATAGATGGCGTGGGTTGTGCGCAGAGAGGGACATTTAGTAGCAAGCATTCGCGGTAATGCTTAGCAATCCACTCTAGCTTCGCTGTAATGACGTGCTCGGCCCACCCACACACCGGCCGCGCGGTCTGGCACTTGCTCAATGTCATCTGTTAGCGTTGCGCGCACACACTCGCCGTGCCCAAACGCAGCATGTGCTAGCATTATATAAGGCGTGGAGATGGACATGGACACTCCATCTCATCCCCAGTCCTTCATCTTACATCCCTCCACAACCAATTAGCACCTGCCAACCATGCCCGCCGGACTCCTGCTCTACACCACGGCCACGCCCAACGGCCACAAGGTCACCGTCTTCCTCGAGGAGCTCAAGGCCGCATACGGCGTCGAATACGAGTACGTGCCATCGGATTCCCGCTGCCCGTTTACGCGCCATGCTGATGATGCATATGAACGTGCGTGATTGCCAGTGTCGAGAAGATCGACATCTCGAAGAACACGCAGAAGGAGCCGTGGTTCATTAAGCTGAACCCGAACGGGCGCATCCCCGTGCTCGTCGACCGCAACCGCGACAACTTCGTCGTGTTCGAGACCGCCGCGATCCTGCTCTACCTCCAGCAGTTCTACGACAAGGACGGCAAGTTCGGGTTCGACAAGGAGAAGGACCCGAACAACTACAGCGAGCTGCTCCAGTGGATCTTCTTCGCGGTACGCCGCGCGCGCGCTCTCTCCCCGATAGCGTTTCTGTGCGAGTTGCTGACGCGTGTGGATGTGCAGCACGGCGGTGTCGGCCCCATGCAGGGCCAGTCGAACCACTTCCACAAGTACGCGCCGGAGGACATTCCCTACGCGAAGAAGCGTAAGTCTCGGCGTCCATCCGACGTGTTCTGAGTATTCATACTCACCTGAACTGTGCAGGTTACAGCGAGGAGACTAAGCGTCTGTACGGCGTGCTCGAGATCCGCCTGCAGGACCGCGACTACCTCGTCGGCCCCGGACGCGGCACCTACAGCATCGCGGACATCAACGTCATTGCCTGGATCCGCTTCCACAAGATCGCGGGCATCGAGTCTCTCGACGAGTGGCCGCGCCTGAAGGTCGGTCGCGAGATCAACGTTGTATGAGCTGAAGCGCCACGAGCTGATCACATTGCCTTGTATAGGACTGGGTTGAGCGTGCTACCTCGCGCCCCGCGTTCCAGGAGGGTGTTACCATTCCCAAGTAAACGACCCCTCTCGAGGTTACGCGATACCTGGAGGGATCTGCAGAATGGACGAGTCTGTTGTCAACGGATGTATCCAATGTATTCTTGTATGATTCTAGATTATGAAAAGGAATGGTGAACTGTACTTGCTTTGTGACGTACGATGTATGCGAGCTTCCTGGTCGTGTCGGATTGTGTCGGATTTTGTTGTGGACGGCGAGCGAATGCAGTGGGATGGACGACACGAACACTACTTTGATCGAGACTGGCACCAACACCCCAGTCCATGACGTTGCTCATGAGCGATGAACAGATCGTTTGTCGAGATGGGGAATGTTGAAGAAGCGAAGGTTGAACATAGTTGAGAGGGCGAAAAAGGACCGTCCCCACGAAGGGGAGTGATGCTCAGAGGGAGCTAGGTTCGGAAAAATTGGGAAGGCGGCATTGATGTGGAGGCAGAACACGGAACCCCCTAGTAAAAGGCGAGGGGGTTGTTTCGTTGCACCACCTCCTGCCGCTGTCCAATGTGGACCAGTTCATCATCCGTACGGCGCACTTGTGCATTTTGCTCGCTTCGCGGGTTGTGCGTTGATGAGGTCACGGTCGCGTCGCGTAGCCGCAGAGCGAGCGCCTGAGGACGCCGTTCCCTGCCTCCGACTCCCGCGCACTGTCCTCCGTCTGCTGTTGCTCTCATTCCATGTCATGACGGTCGACGACAAACTCAAGCTAGTGGCTTCTACAGCGATCCAGTCTCTCTTCTCTGCCAATGCCGTGACCGCGCCCATCGCGTCTTTCGACCTCCTCACCCGTATCGTCGCCTCCGGTCCCCCGCGCGGTATCTTTCCCGGCGCGGGGCCTACGCCCAGGCTCCGCCTTACCGACCTATCGCGCTTCGAGCGCATTCTGGAGGCTTTATCCGAAAGCTGGGATGGTGGAAAGATCACGCTCTCCAGGGAAGAATCGGATGGCGAGCTTACCGTGATGGAGGTACAGCTTGGTGCTGCGCGCGAAGGCTCGACACCGCGCGCACAGACAACACCGGTGGGCAAGAAGCGGAAGCGGCGCGTGGTGGACGAGGACGACGACTCTGCAGCTGAGCGTGCGGCGGAAGAGGAGACACCAGAGCGAGCCGAGGCGTGGAAGCCCCCACCGAGCACACTTGAGAGTCTGAACAAGACCGTGAAGGAGGTGTACAACCTGATGCAGCAGGCTACCGCCAAGGGCCGTCTCCTCGCTGAGCAGGTGAGCGCGCCGTCTTCGTCCGTAACACATGTCTGATACTGCGACTGCCCAAGTTTCGTTCCATTAGCGGTGGCTTTGAGCCTATATGCGCGCATATCACCAAGGACGAGTGTGCGAAGGCGCGTCGTGCTGCCCTACCCGAATCCAGTCCCTCCAAGGCTCTTCCCGTGATCTGCGACCGTATCCACTTCCGCCCTCTCCTTCGGCCGCACACCGACCCCGGGCTAGGACACTGCTCGTACCTGAACACATGTTATTCGGAACCGACCTACGCGCAGTCGCCGTCGATCCCTCCACTTCCATCTCATCGACAGAGTCAGTATGGAGCACAAGGCCAGGGCCCCGTCAGCCTACCGAGCGGGCTCGGTGCGGGCGGACGGGGCAAGGAGAAGGCGCCGTGCAGGTACCTGCACTTTGAGGTAGACTGGGATGTGAACGACGGCCAAGGCATGGCGGAGCATAGGCAAGTAGCGAAGAGGAGGCCATACAAGCTACCACTGGGCCTAGGGCCTGGGGGCAAGGAGATGATGCCGGTACGTCTGGGTCACTGCTCTCACCAGGCATCAGGTTCACGTCCTCACCCAACTGTCCCAGCTCCCCCCACAGTGGATCAACTGCGACTTGCGCAGGTTCGACTACTCAGTCCTGGGCAAATTTCATGTTATCATGGCCGACCCACCCTGGGATATTCATATGAGTGTATGTACACTCCGACTGATGCCTCTATCTGCAGTTTCTGACACCACCACAGCTGCCCTATGGAACCATGACGGACGACGAGATGCGCGCGATGCCCATCCCGACGCTCCAAGACGAAGGCCTGCTCTTCCTCTGGGTGACCGGGCGCGCGATGGAGGTCGGGCGCGAGTGCATGCGCCACTGGGGGTACACGCGCGTGGACGAGGTCGTGTGGGTGAAGACGAACCAGCTGCAGCGCGTGATCCGCACGGGGCGCACCGGCCACTGGCTGAACCACACGAAGGAGCACATGCTCGTCGGCGTGAAGACGGTCGCTGACGCGGATGGGAACCTGAAGTTCCCCGCGTGGGTCAATCGCGGGCTCGACACGGACGTCGTCGTGAGCGAGGTGCGCGAGACGAGCAGGAAGCCGGACGAGGTGTATGGCATGATCGAGCGCATGTGCCCCGGCGGGCGCAAGATCGAGATCTTCGGGCGGAAGCATAATACGCGGCCTGGGTGAGTGCTATCGCGAGTTTCGCTCAGAGGCTGCGGTTGACTGACGTGGTGCCATGTAGGTGGTTGACCTTGGGCAACCAGCTCGGGCCGGACCAGATATACGAGGAGGACCTGAGGGTGAGGATTAAGGCAAGGTCAGTCGCGGTTCGCACATACGTAGAAAGGACAGAGAGGTTGATGACCATCCTCGTATAGATACCCAGAAAGGCTGCCGAATCCGCCTCCCGACTTGCCCGGGCGTTGATTACAGAGGTTATTCCTGATTCGATCTGCTTTCGTGCTTCCCGGACATGGACCGTAGCTCTGCCGTTGCTCGCTCTCGGACACTCGCTGTACTGACGTGTAATGTGTACCTTGTAAGCAAGTTGTGTGTATATCAGCCGCCAGGCTTCCTTGACCATCCACGCTCTCGACAAGATCGAGGCGACCCTCTCGGTTCGGGATTCGCATTTTAGTTGACATACGAAGCAAACAATGCAACAATTCGTGGGTAAGTGACGCGTTGATCACTTCTGCATCCCGGAGCAGCTGTAGTAAGCAATAGGTGCTATATCCTAATTCCTAGACGACATACTCCCAGCCCACAGTATAAACGGTACCGCTCATAATACAGAACGTCGCTCGTCTACCTGTGCAGAAGCTAGCAAGCTACATCTCCCGGCAGTGCAGTAAGCTCCCTCCCTTCTTTTACCTTCGCGCTGATACAATACCAGGGGTAGCTTGCAACCCACCCACCCGTCGTCCTCCAAACCATCGTACTTAGTATGCCCACCATCCTCATCACCGGTGCCTCAGGCAGGACCTCCGGATTCGTCATCCGCGCCCTCCTCCAAGCGACCAACTACGTCCAGCCGTCCGACCTGCGCCTCTTCGTGCGCTCCCACGAGTCGGCGAAACGCCTCCAGGAGCGCTTCCCGCAGCTCGCGGACGCGGTGTACACCGTCGGGGACCTGCTCGAGGCGCACACGCTCTCGCCCGCGCTCGCGGGCGTCGATACCGTGTTCCACAACGGGCCCGCGTTCCACGCGCTCGAGTCCGCGATGGGCATCGCGCTTATCGACGCGGCCGCGCAGGCGGGCGTGCGGCACTTTGTGTACTGCAGCGTGCTGTTCCCTGTGCTGTCGAAGATGCTCAACCACAAGGCGAAGCTCGCGTGAGTGGGCCTATGCGGCTGTATGCATACGGTTGGCCGTCGAACTGATCATTCCGGCGCAGCGTGGAGGAACACCTGGTCGAGTCGGGGCTGAGCTACACCATTCTGCAGGTACGTCAAGCCGTGTTTCCGCGCCCCTCTCGAGCTCAGTCGTCCGGCAGCCGTCCTCGTTCATGCAGAACATCGACCTGCAGAAGGTCGTGTCTACCGGCACGCTCACGGCGCTCTACTCGCCCACGACCCTGCAGGGCTACCTCGACCTCGACGACCTCGCGCGCGTCGCGCGCCTGGCGATCCTCGACCCGGAGGCGCACGGGCGCGCGCGATACGAGCTCGTCGGCGAGAACTGCACGTATGAGGACGTCGCGAAGGAGATCGAGAAGCAGACAGGCCGGGAGATCCGCATAGAGCGCATCCCGCGCGAGGAGGTTGCGCGGCCGGGCGCAACGCACATCAGCGCCAGTCTGGCGACGGCGTATGCTGTTGAGGGGCTGGACAGGATGTTGTATTATTATGACAGGAGGTGAGGCTGCAGGCGTCTCGATGTCTTATGGATAGTACTGATGCAGGTGGATGTAGGGGCATCCCAGGGAACTCCAACACGGTCAAGTGGATCCTGGACAGGAAGCCGACGTCCTGGGCAGATCGTATCCGTCGCGACCTCAAAGATATACAGTCTTGAACTTCGCGTCGCGTATATAGATCGCTCATCCTATTGCAGCTCAGAGCCACCGTGTATATGAATATTGATAAGGGATAAGTACATTGCACAACAGTGTTCGTACAGATCGCATCAAGAAACATCGGGAATTGTTCACACATCCACGAAGTCGCCCTCTTCTTCATCCCAGCCCAGCGTCGCCGGGTCGATGCTCATGTGCCGAAGCATTGTGCCCAGCGTGTGTTGCGTCACTGGCAGAGCCTCGTCCTCTTCTTCCTCCTCTATCGCCTCCACACCGCCATCCGTCCTAGCCTTCTTCGGCGCGTGCTCGTCGTCGTATCCCCAGCCAGGCTCGAAGCCCCTCTTCTCCCCGGCCTTCGCGCCCCAGAAGTCGCCCCCATCCGAGGACCACCCGCCTTTGTTCTGCCCAACAGCCGCATCGGTCCCGGGATCGAGGTCCTTGACGTAGTCCCAGACTGCCCATGCGACCTCGCGCCCGGCGGTCGTCCACTTGGCCACGAGGCGTTCGAGTTCGTCGCCCTTGTCCTCCTTGCCCGATTTCTTGATCCGGATCGCCTGCTTGAGCGTCTGCAGCTTGCCCTGCAATGCCTGGATCGTCGGCGTCGACTTCGCGGACGAGAACAGCGTGCCCGAGGCGGACGCGGCGGTGCTCGAGCCCACGAGCGGGGACTTGAACTGCTTCGCTGCGTTGGCCGTGCGGTCCTTGTTCGCTAAAGTCGGGTCGGGTCTGACGTCGGCCGTCTCGTGCGGCGAGATGACTATCGCGTCATCAGCCGCAGCTTTGCGCAGCGAGGGCGACATGAGCGCACGCCCGGTAGCGTAGACCGCGTGTAGACCGCCTTGCACGAGGGGCCCCTTGATCACGGGCGAGCGAAAGGGAGCCGCGAGCTTCTTGTGCTGCTTTGCCACGGATGCTTGAGTGAGACGCTTTGGGAGAAGCATATCCGCCACCGGCAACGGTTCGGTTTTCTGCGTGCATGGTCAACATCGTCTTAGAGATAAGCATTCAGACATGCCACCACATACCACTCGTTTCGGCATCCTTTCTTCTTCAAGTGCTGCATTGAAGACGTCCGGGGCGGGGCGCTTCAGCCATTCGTCGTTGACCAGAGTGTCGTTCTGAGTCTCCGCTTTGGTCTTGTGTTCTGGCACATCGGGATAGGATTGTTCCAAGTCCGCAACGGGAGGGCCGGACGAAGGAGGAGTCCCATAGAAGTCCCTTGGTGGAGATGACGAAAATATGTAGGGAGGGCTCGACGATGCAGGAGGCGAGGATGGGGGCAAGTCCAGGTCTGCATCAGCAAACTCCGGGATGCCTTCTACGCTGGTCGTGACTTCCGCAGTGTCGAGGTCGTTGAACGGGTCGACCTCCATGACGGCAGGATTGAGGGGCAAGATCGTCGTAGGGTCATCGCTGGCCACAAGATGAACGGTTTCCACCTCCATCTTGGGATCCGGGATGGGCGAACATTCGCGAGACTGCGGCACCGAAGAGACCACTTCGGCTTCGCTAGGAGCAACGCATAAAGGTAGAACACTAGAGGACAAGGAAACAGGCAGGATAGGTGAAAGAACGTCGGCACAGCGCAAGGTAACCTCGGGAGTAGGAATGGGCGAAAGAGCGTCAGCAGGGTTGAATTGGTCCACCTCCGAAGAAGCAAGGCCGTCTTGAGTAGCCGAAGGCGTGCATACAATGGAGGTAACATCTGGCTGAGCAACATCCTCCACAGTCGGCTCAGCTTTGTCGATAGCATTGGTAGCGTCGAGTTCCCGTTCGACGTGATTTGCAAGTTCGGAGAGCGGCATCGACGAGGCATGCGGACCAGTCGAAGCGTGAGCGTTCTCATCAGCGATATCGATGTGGTCTTCATCGCAGGCTAGTTCGATAACTACAGCAAGCAGGGGGACAGGACTAGGGGGAGACGTAAGCGGAGGTGAACTCTGAGCATCAGCATAGCAAGGCTCGTTGGTGTCAGTAGGTATAGTCGGATGTTCGTCAGTCAGCAAAGGAGTTTCATCAGCGAGAAGGCATTCGGTTTCTAGAGTGTTTTCAGTGGTTTGAGCTTCCTCGACAAAGCGTTGGGCGGATGTAGCAAGGTCCAGGGAGACCGGAGCGCGATTAAGTTCCTCGGTAAGAGTTGTGTCGAGAGCAGCCAGATAAAACGTTGCCTCAAGACCGTTCGTACTTCGAGGAACGAGCTGGTCGTGAGGTAGATCAAAGGGCGTGATCAGGACAGAACAGCCAGACGCGCCCGTCAGTGAGCCAACAGCGTCGGTAGGCAGGGTCCCGGTCGGGGCGGGGCAGAGCGAGGAGTCCGAGATTTCGACTAGATCGTCCACCGCGGCAGATGATGCGAGTACGGCGGTTCCTGTCGCAACCGACGGCCCTTCGTCTGGTGGCTCGCTTCGGAGGATGGTTGCAGTTGACTGAACAACGCTCGCAGAGTGAGCATAATACGGGGCGGTCACATCAGGGAGGTGAGAGGACCCGATGGACATCGCGACGTCTTCCTCCGCGGCCGTTTCGATGTTTCCTGAACCAGTAGTCCCAAGGTCCATCGGAGGTATGTTGTCGGGCCGGATTGAGCCAGTCGGCCGCTCCGGAGGCTCCGCAGAGCCCAGAATTCCATATGTCGTCGAGTATACAGGTGGAATATGAGCTGGGAAATAATGTATGAGGGATTGTGCGGGTGGAGGAGGCAAGAGCTGCGGCGGGCTGGGCTCCACTGGGGGACTGGATGATTTGGCCATCCGCCACAAAGCGATATCACGCTTCAGCTGCGTCGTCTCCGAGGTAGACTGCATATATGCGCCAAATATCTATGAGTCAGGTCCTGGTTCTTCGATTCAAATAAGTCAAACTGACCAGGGTGTTCACTGACAGGCGAGAGGTGTAATGGGCCGAGCGCTTCAGAAGGAAAAGCCCGTCATCGCCTCGTGTAACGGTCTACGGTCAACCGGAAGTTAGCACGCCGTATTGAAATATATGCACCGTGTGTTGCTACCTCAGGAGCGCGACCCGGCAACGTCTTGGTAGAGAGATCAGAGGTTGAGGGACAGCGCTCTACGTTCACCATGCTGTCCCTGCGTCCTGCGTGCTACAAATGACATGTGAATGATGGCACGGATAGAAGGATGACAAAGCAAGAATGATTTACAGCAGTGTCTTGATGTGACTCTAGAGGACGTGTGATGGGAATGCGTCTCTTGTCGTCCTCAAGCCCCTGCTACATGTGGGTCAAGAAGTGGGGTAAGCATGTAGTATAACGTCACGACGTACCACAAGAAACATCTCGACAGTCTTTTCATCGGATTCCGTAGCGTTTGTGGCAGAAGCAGAAAGCATATATGGGGTCCTGTCAACCACCATGGCGGTTGCATCTGCCATCCGGCGGTCAGAGGCGTGGACAGGTTGTTCGGCGGCTACCTCAGCGCGATAGGCAGGGAAGCTAGCAGGAAGCTGGAGGGATATCAGCTGGCAAGAATCATGCGAATATCGTGATCGCCCACCATGATGCGCGAATTGAGTCGGTGCGAGGTCAGGTCACGACGTGGTGGAAGGAAAGCAAGCCTGAGACGCGTTGTTGACGCGTTGTTTGTACACACCAAATAAGGTTTGGCTTACGCAAGCAACGTCCTTTACGGGGAAGGAGCATAGCCGGATCAGGTTTACGTGGTTGACAGATGGACGCTCAGGCTGGTACGTCGTTCGCTAGTCTCCGCCCTCTACGGCCCTCTAATAGCTGAGCGCTGAGTATCGTCGTGCATGGCGCCATCAACGGCCCCAGGGTCTGTCAAATTCGGATGGCAGATGCACATAACACGCGAGCGTGAGGCGTGGCGGGTGGTTTGGGTGCACCCCCTGCTACACCTACCTTTGCACCCCCACCAGTGTCCTCTAACCACCACGACGGTCTGTGCCCGCGATTGAGCCACCATGATTACCCCAGCTTTGTTTTCTTTGGCACTACACCTCATAGCGTGGGCACCTCGTATCGTTTCCGGTCAGGGGACGAATGCTACGTGCATAGCGGGCGAGTTTGACTGGGTAATGTTCTCGTTTGCATTGCATCGTCCTCGCAGGATCTGACCTGAGCTTGATACAGATGTTCAATTCCTTAGGTCAAAGTCCGTGCCTAGTATCGTCGTATCTCCTAACTCCATGTTACCCTGATATGGCGTGTAAGTTGCAAGACAGAGACACATGCGACTACCTCCAATATTAATGGTTGCCCAGCATACTGGGTGTTTCCTCTGGGTCCTGGGCAGCATTACCAAACTATACTCGACAACACTTTCTCCGACACACCTTGTGTTTGTAACACAGTGTATTACTCGACCATTTCTGCTTGTGCCACCTGCCAAGGGCAAGAACTATTCGTCCCTGAGTCCGTCGATCGCTCACTTGAGAACCTAACATTGCATACTAATAACCTTCCGTCAGATGGTCGTTTTTCTCCCTCAACTGTACTACAACGGTCATCAAGGGGTGAGCAGATCGCCTATTATGCATCCAGTACTACGTGTGACTGACCTCACGGGGCGTAAGGTATTCTGAGAACATACCACCAAACACCGCGGTGCCCGCGTGGGCGTATTTGGACGTCACAGTCAGTACACTTCCGTCACCTGCATTTCTTACCCCATAGGCCAAACCTTACCTTCACAGATGAGCGACACATTCGATTCCATCTTGGCGCAGAATGTAGCACAGGAAGGTAAGTTGAAGACCGCTGGCTCACTTGGTGAAAGATTGTCGAGTTCAATTGCGACCTAGGTTTACCTGAGTCGACGGCGCCGTCCACAGCCGGGCCCACATCCTCCCTAACTGGACACCCCACAATGACAGGGTCTGTGTCTGCGACCGGGTCACATAACGGCAATAACGGGGACGACAACGAATCGTCCTCCAAGAAGTCTACCGACATCGCACCCATCGTGGGGGGCGTCGTTGGAGGCGTCGCTGGCGGGATTGTAAGCGGACTCGTCGTATTCTTTTGGCTGCGCCACAAGCGAAATGCGATGCGCGACGTACCGACGAGCCCCGTGGATCCGACCGCCAACGAGAATAAGCAGTACTCGGACAAACCTGCTGGGCTTCAAGTTCAAGATCACGGCGTCCCTGCTATAGAGTACAACCAGCCGCTGTCTCCGCACGGACCCGCGAGTCCCAAAGTCTACGTGAGAAGTTGTCGCCACGCCGCACGAGCTGTAGAAATTCGCTGACACAATGTCTAGGATCCCGACGACCCGAGCACGTTCCCAGACAACTTTGTCGCTCCGTATCCCGCGCCGGCCAGTCCACACCAGCCTCCTACTGCCAGCGGCACGATCAGTACTGTTGCATACAAGGGTGCCCCAGAGCTATGATTCAGGAATTTTTGAGACTGTGCTCCAATGCCAGCATCCACTATCATTTCAGATATTGACGGTCTCTGGTTATGAGTTTTTGGGCTGTTCATATACTAGCCACCGTTTGCCATCATATCCACGCAGATGACCGTACCTGGCAAGACACAACGCTGGAGTGGTCGTCTGACAGTGGTTACTGTGTCCGAATAAGTTGAATGTCGAGGAGTCACCTCCAGAGTCGAGATCGCCTCGGGGAATTTGCGGTTTTGCAATTTCACCACTTTGATTGCGGGAATCGGCCCGGCTAAGTGGCTGATCCTATTCAGCGAAGGGCGATGCACACTCAGACTACTTGCCACGACCCACAGCTCAATCGGATTTCCAGCATAGGTTGCATATATGTGAAGGGGTCAAGCCGGGACAAGAAGGTATGTAAGCGGCAGCTTCAAGCTGACGCCGATGAGACGCGTTATTTACGCGTTGTTTGTGGGTGAGAAGTGCTTACGTGAGAGTCGATCTACTCGGAAGGCTCTCAGCCGGAAAAGGGTTGAGTAGATTGACAGATTGACAGATTGACAGAACGCCACTCCGCCTGCCTTGGACTCGTGTTAACTGACGGTCTCCCGGGTCTAACCTGCCAGAGCCAAATGAAAGGTATCGCGCAAACCTGCATGATGCCTTGTGGCTCGCTCGGCGAGCACGGCTCTTGGCAAGGGGTCCGCCACCCCCGCCGCCGTGCTTGTCGCCGCACCCCCACTTAAACTTGTGCTCGACTTCGTCTGTGAAGGCGGTCTGCGTCTCCGAGTCCGCTACGATGATCGCCCTCTCTCTGTCCTCTGTGGCCGTGTCGTTCATAGCGCTACCAGCGAGGGTATCTGGTCAAGGAACGAGCGCGATCTGCGGACAGGGGTACGAATGGGTAATTGCATCTCATACCACACTCAGAGCATCGTGATATCTGAACCGCGTATGATAGATGGACAACTCCCTGGGTCAGAGTCCATGCCTGGTATCCTCATACCTCCTCTCGCAGTGCCCTTCTGTCGGCGAAGGTGACTTGCAAGTCTAACTCCCCGGCGATCAGTCCAGTTGATACATCCCCACAGTGTCATGGGTATTTCCTTTGAGTGCTGGATACCACTACCAGACCCCAGAGAACAGTTCCACTAGCGCGACGCCCTGCAGATGTAGCACGGTGTTCTACTCGACCATCTCTGCTTGCGCTACCTGCCAAGGGGAAGGGACATATGTGCCTTTGTGAGTCGCCGGCTCGACCTTCCTGTTCCTCTCTTAGCTCACAAATGGGTTCTGGAAAGCTGGACGACGTATGCTACAAACTGTGCGACGGTATACATCCAAGAGTGAGCTCAATATCCTACAGGGTGACCATAGCTAATCTCTCGCGGCACAAAGGTTTCCCAAGGCTATACCAGATGGAACCGCGATTCCAGCTTGGGCGTATGTGGATGTTAGGGTCTGTACGCCGTCCTTAAAGCGCCAGAATTCACGTCTTACATCTTGATGTCCCCGCGTTCACAGACCAACAACGATTTTAGTTCGGTTGCCGCACAGTCTGTCGCAAATGAAGGTAGGGCAACAGACCGCTTGCATAGAGTGACCTCTCTTAGTTCGTTCCTTCAGACTTGCCTGAGTCGACAGCATTGTCGGGGTCTACTGGCACTTCAACTGGCTCCCGGACTGCTCTATCCACCGGCTCCACGTCGACGGCCAGGGGATCACAATCCACCAGTCCCAATGGCAGCAATAGCGACACCGGTAACGGCACCACGTCCTCTAAGAAATCTACCAACATCGCCCCGATCGTAGGAGGCGTCGTCGGAGGCGTCGTGGGCGTGATCATCATCGGACTCGCGCTGTTCTTCTGGCTGCGCCGTCGACGCAACTCCGCGCGCTATGCGCCGACAAGTCCGGTGGACCTCACGGCTGGCGAATACTCGCCGGGGTACAACGACAAGTCGCACCCCACCGTGTACAATGAAGTCCCCTCCGCGAGTCCCCTCACCACCAC
Organism: Trametes pubescens; assembly: GCA_001895945.1. NCBI lineage: Eukaryota > Fungi > Basidiomycota > Agaricomycetes > Polyporales > Polyporaceae > Trametes > Trametes pubescens. The sequence goes on from MNAD01000773.1 coordinate 65,573, forward strand.
CGAGTACAGTCACCCAATCCCTCCTCCCCTCCCTAGCCCCAAGGTCTACGTGAGTGGCTGACACGACGCTCGTGTGATCTCCCTGCTGATGCGAAGTCCAGGATCCCGATGACCCGAGCACTTTCCCTGAGAGCTCCGACACACAGGCCCCGTCCTCCCACGACTCCGCGGCGTATGCCAGCCCAGTGCATGCGCACCTGGCGACCGTGCCGTATACTTATACTCCTCCCAGTCCCTACCAGCCCGCTACTAGCGCGAACAGCACTGCGGCGTATAAGGGTGTCCCGGAGCTGTGAGGGAGGGGTCTGGGGGTCTGAGTGCTGACTCCGAACGGAAACCTACGGTTGCGTGGCTTGGTCCGATGTTATATACCCTCTCCGAGATGCCTGCGCACCCTGTGGCGTGCATTGGCTTGCACCCCATCGATGTCTTGGAAATCTGTAACACGCACTATTTATCAATGTACCACGTTTCCGGCGGTGAACTCCCCCAGTAACAGGCGCGCGAGCTGACGAGAGCGGCGGAATGCAAAGTTAATCGCGTACATTTCGAGAGTAGATAGGATACAACGGCAAAGGTCCCTGGTTACCGCGACTGCATGCGGACACGAGGGTCGCCCCGCTCGGAGCGTTTTCGTAGCTTTTCTTGTCGTTTGCTCGTCGGCTCCTTTGTCTCGCTCTCCGCCTCTGATGCGGGCGGGGCAGCGGAGCGGCCAAAGAACATCGGGGAGATGACTGAGGTCCATAGCTTGAATATCGCGTAGAGTGGGATCTAGCAGCAGAGCGTGTGCGTTGAAGACAGGGCGTGACAAAGCGATAGTGAACACTCACGATGAGATACAGCCACCAGACCCACTGTCCAAACGCCCCGCTACCGACCTGGCACGCCCCTTGTCCCACAGCGTCAACGCACACCCAACCTTCTCAAGAAGGCGTACTCACAGGTAACGTAGATGACATCGAAGCACCACTCGATGATCCCGGGCCGGCTGAGGTCCTCGCCAGCGGAGATGAGCGTGCCCGTCGTCGGGTCGCGCCGCGGGGAGCCGATGCGCTCGAGGTAGCGCGCGAGGAAGACAGAGGGCCCGAGCGAGAAGACGTAGATCCAGAACGAGAACTGCGTCGGCGAGAGCGTGCCGCGGCGGAAGAGCAGGCGGAGGAGGATCGAGAGCGCGCCCGAGACGAGCAGCCCCAGTCGGAGGTTCTTTATGGACTCCGCATTTTGTTGCGCTGCGGTGGGTGCACGATGTTAGCCGTCAGCGCGGCAGGTATAGTGAGAGCGCGGCGGGCGCGGGGGCGTACCTGTGCGTTTGGCCGAGGCGTTTGCCATGGCGGATGTGGTGGAGAAGAGACTGCGAGGCAACCGCGCGTGCTTGCACACGAACTTTTGGGCGTCTACCGCCTGCGATTCATGCTCTCACCGACGGCGATCACACGAACTCCTCCGTGGGCTCCATCACCATAGCAGTCGTCCACGAACCTGCACAAATGCCGCAAAATGCTAGCGAGTACGTCTAGAAATGCGAAGGAGCTGGTCCCGCCAGCCGTGCAGGCGAACAAGGAGCACCAGTATGCGCTCAAAGTCTATACGGAACGCTTGGAGACAGAGCTAGAACATCTTGACAAACTGCTAGTGAGTACGCAACTACTTGCAGGTGCTGCGATACACGCTGACTCATATCAATATATAGGCCTCTGCGGAAGTTTCAGACGTCGACGAAGATGAAACTACCAACGCCGGAGGGAACGTACTCATACCGGGTGCTACAAAGCCACGGAGTATCATACCGCTGAATGACTTAGTCGCAGAGGTGCTCTTTTTCTCTTTTACAAGAGTCTAAAAATTACGTCCTAATTTTATTGAAGTCCTCCCCGTTTTATAACGATGCACTGAGAAGGCAGCGCTACGAAGACCTTACAGTTGTGCATCCCAGTACGTCATGCCGGGAGTTTTGACATCCAACGTAATGCTCACCAGTTCTACAGTGAAGGCGCAGGAGCTGGAAGCCCTAGCAGACGCCGTGCGCTCTGAGAACTACCGAGTATATGCTCTGCAAGCCCAGGCTCAGTCAGTGCCTCAGCACTTTCCGTTGACCCAACCATTCACGTCATCCCATAGAAGCCTCCAGTTCTATGCCGGGCTCGCGGAACCGCCTCCAGGGTTCATAAACACAAACAAGCATGGCATTGACTGGGACCGTGTCGCACAGAAGGTAGGCGCCCCACGAACGCATACACTAACGCAGTACTAACAGCCTCTTGAGGTCTCCTCCGCCGGCCCTTCCGTCCAGAGGACCGCTAAAGAATGTGAGATTCGCTGGCTGGGCGACCGCCACCCGCAATTCAATGATGCTCAGTGGACGCAGGCAGAGGTCGCTAAGGTCAGAGAACTGGTCGATGGCGCACGCGAAGGCGAGGTCGACTGGTGTGAAATCGCCGAAAAGCTTGAGGTACGAATCGACCGCTTGTCATAGCTGGTGGGTATACGCTGATAACGCGTGGCAGACTGGACGCACGCCAGTGGATTGTATGCGTCACGCAATCTCTCGGAAGACGCACTCTTGGACGCCGGATGCAGATAAACGGCTTTTGGAGGCCGTCCATATATATGGGACTGACAGCTGGGCTCTTGGTAGGTCGCCTCACAGTCGTCCATTGTGATAATACTGACAATGATGGTGAAGTTGCACGATGGGTCTCTGAAGACGCGACGGCTTCCCAATGTCAGAACCGCTACCTGCGCACTCTCGACCCGACTCTTAGGAGAGGCCCATGGACGCCAGACGAGGACGAGCGAGTGAAACAGGCGGTCGCCGTCTGCGGGCACGTTTGGGTCGACGTAGCTGCCTACGTAGAGGGCCGCAACAACGAGCAATGTCGGGACAGATATCAGGAGTACCTGAACCCGGCTGTGGCGAAGGGCAAGTGGACGGAAGAGCAAGATGCTGCCCTTTTGAAGGCGGTTGAGCAAGTAGGCATGGGCAAGTGGAAGGAGGTGAGCCAGGTGCTCAATGTCGGGCGTACGGACAACATGGTATGGCATATCATTTCTGCATGTTGGAGGTTCCATTAATCACCCCTACGTCCAGTGCCGAATGCGATATGGAATCCTCACGAGGCCCAAGAAGCCGGGGAAGATCACATCGCCAGTCCCTTCGGAAGGTTTAGTAACCGCGAAGGCCAAGGGGGCTTCTAAAGCCCCGTCGCGCGCTCGCACGAAGCAGCCGTCCGGCCAGTCGACGCCAGCAAACGAGTCCACACCTGCGTGCGAAGACCAACCGCAGTTCCTCATTCTTCATCCCGAGTCATACGTAGCCCCCTCTTCGAGCGCCACTCCAGGTCCGAGCGCGAACCCGAAGCCTAAGCCACGGCCGCGGAAAAAGAAGACGCCCACGACCACAGAGACCGCGGCCACCGCGCCCCCTGAGCAACAAGCGGGGCCTTCGACACCTGCGCCCGCATCCAACGACACCTCGAACGCGGGTGCTCCTACCTCTTCGGAGGATTCGGCGTTGGCTACCCACAAAAGGCTTAGGGCAGCGGTTGACGGTCCGGACCCGCAGCCTAGTAAACGAAGACGCGTCGCAAAATCCCCATTGGAAGCTACAAGCTCTGGCAGCCCATTTGAGGATGCCACACCTACTGTGGGGGGCACAACATCTGTTCTGCGAGGACAAACACCTATAGAAACAACTGTTCAGGGGGAGGGCGCTCCAGAAACAGTTATATCGCCCGCATCGCCACAACATTCGCCCGCTCCTTCGGTGCCCGTGTCTGAGCCTGCCCCGCAAGAAGAGCAGAGGTCGAGCGAAGATGAAGACGCATTCGTCGAACCCACCCCCAAAAGACGAGGAAGAGGGCGCGGTAGAGGGAGGGGTAGAGGCACCAGAAGTCGCGCCCGGGCACGAGGGCGTGGTCGTGGTGCATGAATACGACAACTACGGCCGCAAGGACCCCGCGGTGAACGTGCTGGCCAAGGCGCTGTACGAGGCGCTGGGCATCCGCGCAGTTCACGGCGTACGATGACGCGGGGTACAAGCGCCCCGTGGGCCTCATCCTCGAGATGCCACAGGCGAAAGCGGGCGAGGTCGTGCTCCGGCGCAAATAAGGATGCGGCGGTGAACAAGTCTACGGGGCCATAGACGGTGTCAGAAATGGGCGTTCAACAAGGCAGATAGTATCTTGTACAAACGCAGCATGTTACACGATAACGGAATACAATATAATACAGACAGACAAGCAATATTGGCGTGCATCGACTACGATAGCTTCCAACGCTTCCGAGGGTGCGTCGTTGCCTCCCAGTTGACGGTCGCACCCAGCAGTTCCGCATCTTCCTGGGTATTGTCCTCGGTAGCCAAGAGCAAGTTTTTCAGAGAGTCTTGTACGAGCGCCGCATTCTTGAGTTTCTTCTCCAGTGAAGGAAGTGCGGCCTTCTTCGGGGGAGATATCTGTACGAGGCCTTCATGTAAGTATTCGTGAATTTGATCACAGGGTGACCGCGCTACTGACCGGTGTGCGAAGATACGTATGCTTCGGAGGGAGAGGTGGCACGTAATGCGGAAGGGGTCGCAATGTCATGGGGATGGCAGGAGGGGCGTTCTCATCATCTGAACTGAGCAATTCGGGGGATGGCGAACGCGACGGTGGAGGCAGCAACATCATAGGTTCCTTCGACGGATCTGTCGCATGGGGTCGCTGATAAGGACATCGTATGCTTGAGGCGACATGACAGAACGTACCCTTCTTGTGCTTGCGAGACTTTTTGCTAAAATGGAGCATCGCGCTAGATTCCAGGCCGTAGTCATTCGCCGCAGCGAAGACGTCTGTCGCTATCGGATTCGCTCGGTGTGCAAGGTTGGCATAGTCGTGCGCACGTTCATATAGCTCCTGCACGACTGGCGACGCGAGTTGAACATATGGGCAGCATTCAGCCACAACGCGAACAGCTCACATTCCGCCACTTCCCGCTCGAGCCTTCTCAGCGCGCCGGCCTCCGCGGACTCAAAACCGGCATCCCGGAGCTCCGAAGAGACAAGACGTTCCATTACGTGCGAGGCAAGCTGCGGTGTTACGCCGGGCAGCTCAGGCGCGGAGTGTGGCCCAACCTGGGGTTGCGCGGAGGTGGCCCCCACCGCGCCGTCGAACGCGTAGCCGCCACCAGGGCGAGGCTGGTATCCTGGATAGTAGGCAGGGGCGGAGTATCCATAGGCGGCGGGGGCGGGGTATGACTGGTAGGCCTGGTTCTGGGCGTGGGCAGGGTAGTGGTGGGCCATGGTGGCGGAGAGCAAGTCGCGCGCGGGCGTCTGCCTGGCAGTCTCGCGAGGGTTCCGGTAATCTCGGCAGCGACGTCTGCTGAGGCAGCGGGGTGCTCACACTAGTCATCTTCCCTGCGCCTTGTCTTTTATTTATCGTCGCGATACCCACCCGATCTGTAGCCATCCCCGCACTCGCATCCCCCGTTAACTTATACCGCTCGCGCCATACTATGGGCCTCGAAGACAGAGCAGCCGCACCAGTGCGCACGGAGTCCTTCCGCGAGACTCGCCCCCAGATCGTCGGCCCCGAAGTCCCTCAGAAGCCATTCCCCATCCACCTCTCAGGTGTGGTACAACGGGGCTTCGGTCGCGGAGGCAAAGATCTGGGCTGCCCTACGGGTGAGTCTGTCTCTGCACCGTTAACTACGTCCAGTTGCTGAACTTGTGGTAGCCAATCTGCCAGATGAATCAATCGCTCCGATGAGCTCTGTTACGGATACCGGTGTATACTATGGCTACGCCCAAGTATCGAGAGAGAAGGATGGGAGAGTTGTATTGTCCGAAGAGGACGGAAAGGTGCTCCCCATGGTCATGAGCCTGGGCTGGAATCCGTTCTATAAGAATGAGAGGATGACTGCGGTGAGTTGAGATATAACACTGATCCTCGCGGACAATATCTTATGCCATCTACAGGAAATTCACATCATGCACGACTTCAAGACAGATTTCTACGGACACCACATGAAAGCAATCGTGCTTGGCTACATTCGTCCAGAACTAGACTACACCTCGCGAGGTGGGCGCATAATGATTCGCACTTACTCGCGTTACTGACATGAAGTCTCTCCCGCAGAGGGATTGATCGACGACATAGAAACGGACAAGCGGGTCGCACTGAACTCTTTAGCACGGCGAGCTTACGAGGACTACCAGAAGGACTCGTTCCTCGACCTGACCACCACACATCCTAGACTGTGAGATGGACGGTTATGTATAACATATATATTATAATGCGCGGATTCCGACTTGTACTAGAAAGCAATTAGATGTACAAATTGAGCTCTTGGGCGGGTATGAACTCCTGTGTGCTTTTCCACGTACTCTGCGACGTACTTGGGCTCGAGACGCCGCCGCCGCACCCGATGATGTGCAGAGGACAAGCGGAGGAGGGACGGGCGTTCCGGTACTCGAGCGCTTGCAAGACGTACGGGCGCTGCCGAAACTCACCAACGCGTCTGTTGACAAGCGCTTGAGTGGTGTCGAACGCCTTGACCAGTTCCTCCAACTCGCTGCAGCATGTATAACGGAATTGGTCTCACCACTCCTCGTGGAAGGTTAGTTTGATCCCAATTCATGACATATGCGCTCCTCTGACAGTCTGCAGTGGAACGAATGGTTACGTAGTACGAAACTTGTCGGCTATCCGGTCGCACCAAAGCGTGCATGACCGCGCTGGCGCATGGGACGTGGCGCCCCCCAAGCACAGGGAACCCGACGCGGAGATTCTGGAGCACGAGCGGAAGCGCAAGGTCGAAGTGAAATGTCTAGAACTGCAGCTCCAGTTGGAGGACGAAGGGTACGTTCATGTTGGTTGTGGATTGATTGTGCTGTTGATTGACGACTGCGCCTCCAGGGTGGACGAAGACAAGATCGAGGAGCAAGTTGGCGAACTTCGGACGAAGCTCCTTGCTGAAGCCGCGTCCTTCACCCAAAATGCGAAGGCCTTGAAGCCCTCGGACACCCACGGCATCGCCGCCGCCAAAAAGGAAGAGCTCAGCAAGATGGCGCGGGCGTTCGGCACCCGCAGCGACTACCATGAAGGAGACGCGTTTGACAGGGAGAAGCAGGAGGAACAACGCATGCGTCGAACTGCGGAGAGGGAGGAGCGAGACCGGCAGCGGGATGAGGAACGTGCGAAGATGCTGGCGCAAAAAGAGAAATGGGAAGCAGAGCGGAAGGAGAGAGACCGTCTGCGGAGGCGAGAGGAAGACAGGCGGCGGAAGGAGAAGGAAGAAGGTGCGAAGCGTCCAGAGAGAATGCCGCCCCCTCCCCTGCCCTCGTCCAGGGATCGAGACCGTGGTCGTGATTACGACGACCGCCGCAGCAGGAGTAGGAGCCCTGTGCGGCGTCGCGACTATTCGCCCATAGCTCGGGACGACCAGAGGAGGCGGCCTCGTTCGCCATCGCCTCCTCGTCGCCGACCCATCTCTCGCTCGCCTTCGCCACCCCGCCGTCGTCCTATGTCGCGTTCGCCTTCACCACCTCGCCGCAGACCCGCTTCCCGATCACCCTCATCTCCTCCGGCTCGCGTCAGGCGCCGATTCGAGTCGCGCTCTCCTGTGCGGTCCCCTCCCCCTCGTTACCGGCGGTCTGGTTCTGTCGAGCCACCGTCGAGAGGTGAGCGGGGTGTAAGGGTTTCACCCTCCCCGCATCCCCCTCGTGCCCGGGACATTGGCCGCAGGGATGACCGTTCCAGGTCTCCTCCGCCACGCTATGGAAAGGACCGCCCGTCGCCACGTCGCCGTTCGCCAACGAAGTCGAGGTCTCCGTCGGGGTCGAGATCACCAGTGAGCCGCGGCAGATCGGCTACGCGTTCTGTCTCGCCTCCTCCCGCTGGAGAACGAGGCCCTCGTCGCCGTGCTCAGTCTTCGTCCAGTGATTCCTCCATGTCTGTCAGTTCTGGCTCGAGCCGCAGCCGGAGCAGGGGCTAGGGGGCTTATGCAGTTTGCGCTGAAACTTCCTCTTGGCTCCCGTATTGTGCGTGTACGATATGTTCTAGGTGTACTCAAGTTTGATCATATGTATTTGCCTAATGTTTCGTCCGACGACCTGAAAACACCAGCTCTGAGCTGGCTCAGAGATCGTGACCTTGCGCTGGCCAATGGCCATATTGGATCTTATCTGATAAGAAATTGAAGTCGGGCGTTTTCGCTAGGTGCGTTATTTTGGCGCCCGCTATAAGCAATTCTGTGGATGTGCAGTCATGACTCGCCGACCACCGCGGACCGCACACCGTGCTCTGCTCTTCCACCTCACAGGCTACCCCACAGGCTACCTCCCACGAATCGGCGGAGCTAAGTAGCACACAAAAATGCGCGCAGCCACTCGTCAAGCACAGCGGACGCTCGTTCGGCCTACCAAACATGGTCTTGGGGTGCGATGCATGGGAACTGAGGTGAGGCATTCCCTCTGCAGGCGTGTGTGCTGGCTCTTACGTTGTACACGGATTCTGCGCCTGCAGGCCTCATCTCGGAGCGGCCTGTCATTGCCCAGTGCGCCGAGCAAGCGCTACACCGCAGTCACGCACCCGGAAGACCCGTCCTCGATCACCCCGGCCGTCAAGGAGCTGCTCGACCGCTCGCATGCGTACATCCTGCCCGTCTATGCTCGGCCGTCCATCGTCATGGCCAAGGGCAAGGGCGCGTTCATCTGGGATGTACAGGGCCGGAAGTACCTGGACTTCAGCGCGGGTATTGCTGTAAATGCACTCGGACACGGGGATGAGGGCGTTGTGGAGGTGAGTCGGTTTGATCTTATTGCGCACGTCTCCACATCCTAGGAACAGGTGTGGGAAACAACTTGCCAACGACACATCCTGTCGGACGTGCTGTGCCGAGTATGCTGATGCGACTACTCCCGCTCCCGGGATCTGGTCGCACACAGTCACCGCACAGTGTGCATCGCTGCCCTTGTTACGTTCGAATCGGCGGCCGGCCATTGGTGCTGACCGAATTTGCTTCGATTATGTATAGGTCATGCGAACGACCGCGTCAACGCTGCTGCATACGAGCAACGTCTACCACCACGAGTACGCGGGGAAGCTCGCCGAGCTGCTCATCCAGCTGACCCAGGCCGAAGGAGGGCTCGGGTGGGCACCCGGCAGCGCACGCCCGGTGACGAATGGCACAAGCGGCGCGAAGGTGTTCTTCTCGAACTCGGGCACGGAGGCGAACGAGGGCGCACTGAAGGTCGCGCGCAAGGTCGGCAAGGAGCGTTGGGCGAAGGCTACCGGAAAAGTGTGGGACGATCCGGCGTGCGACAAGGTCGAGATCGTGTGCTTCGAGCGTGGCTTCCACGGACGGTCCATGGGCGCGCTCAGTGTCACCTCGAACGCGAAGTACCAGAAGCCGTTCACGCCCTTGATCCCGGGCGTGCGTATCGGGCAGCTGAACGACATCGCGGCCCTGGAGGGCTTGGTGGGAGAGAAGGCGTGCGCAGTCATCGTCGAGCCTATCCAGGGAGAAGGCGGTATCAACGTTGCTGAGGTGGACTGGTTGCGCGCGCTCCGGAAACGATGCGACGAGGTCGGCGCGGTGTTGATATATGATGAAATTCAGGTGAGTTAAAGTTCCCGAACCGGCTTCACTTCAGTCGGTGGCAGCGGGGACGCTGCCACCACTGCCGCCGTAATGATGCTTGGGAGCGCCAGAGCTGACTGAAACGCGATGTGTACAGTGCGGTCTATATCGGACGGGTAGCCTTTGGGCCCATTCAACCGTCCCAGCAGACGCACATCCGGACATTGTGACCACTGCTAAGCCGCTTGCCAATGGGTACCCAATCGGAGCTGTGCTGCTGCGAGACAACATTGCGGAAGTAATGACCGCCGGTGAGTAAATTCTCAGCGGACTGCATAGCATACTGCGACGCTAATACACGACGGTGGGATTCACAGGCACACACGGTACTACTTTCGGCGGGTCGCCCCTTGCCTGTGCGCTGGGTTACCATGTTATGTCGCGTCTATCGGACAGGGCGTTCGTGGCGACTGTGAAAGAGACGAGCGACTACTTGGAAGCGCGCCTGGCGCTGCTCACGAAGTGGTTCCCGAATATTCTGGAGGAGAAGGTGCGGGGAAGGGGGCTCATCCGTGGCCTTGGGTTCAAGGATAGCAGTTACCCCGGGCGGGTGGTGGAGCTTGCGCGGGAGCGAGGAGTGCTATTGCTGACAGCAGGAGCGGACGCGGTGAGATTGGTGCCGAGCCTGAACATCGGTGTGGGGGAGGTTGGGCAGGCCATGGACGTGGTGGAGAGTTGCTTGAGTGTGTTGAGCGAGTGAGCGTGTATAGATGTCAGTCGTGTACGGTCATGAGAAGCATTCCCGGGCCCGCGCGTAGCCGGAGTCGGACGAGGACGAAAGCGGTGAGAGTCGGTGAGAGCGCCCCCAGAGACCAATCATGCGCTGGCGATTATCCGGGCCAGAGCGGAGGCCTGCGCGGGGCCATGCCCATAAGAGGCAGCCATCTCCTCCTCTTTCCGGACTTCACCTCTTCCCCCTATCCTCCCCTCCCTGCCCCTCCGCTTGCTCGCCATGGACAAGCTATCCAACCTCGCAAAGTTCAAGGCCACCTGCCCCTACCTCGGCCGCACCAAGACCTCCACCCTGCGCACTCTCTGCACCTCGGCGTCGCCCCGCTTCCCGACGGTCTCTAAGCTCACGGAGAAGGCCACGAAATGCCCCGTCATGGGCCCCGCCCTCCACATTCGCTCGACTCAGATGGTCGCCGGATACGCGAGCCTCGCGGGCTCCGCTGAGTTCGCTAAGATCCCGGAGCACCAGGGCATCAACAAGCCCTCCCCCGCCGACGCGCAGAAGTGCCCCCACGCTTCCAAGGCCCTCGCCGCCGCGCGCATGGCCGAGGATCTCGTCCACGCAAAGAAGGCCAAGGCTGCGAAGGCTGCTGCCGCCGCTAAGCCCGCGGCTGCTGCCTCCGCCAGCTGCCCCTTCGCCTCCACCTCCGAGGCCAAGCCGAAGGCCGCTACCCCTGGCGGTTTCGACTACGAGCGTTTCTACGCCGAGGAGCTGGAGAAGAAGCATCAGGATGCGTCTTACCGCTACTTCAACAACATCAACCGTCTCGCACACAAGTTCCCCATCGCTCACACCGGGAACGTGAAGGACGAAGTCGAGGTATGGTGTGCCAACGACTACCTCGGGATGGGCAACAATCCCGTGGTTCTCGAGACGATGCAGTGCGTAAATTTAGAGTTCTGTCCGCTCTATACATAGTGATTGACAAGAAACTTCTTTCGATCCGCAGTCGCACCCTGGATTCCTACGGCCACGGTGCGGGTGGTACCCGGAACATCGCCGGAAACACCGGAATGCATCTTGCTCTCGAGGAGGAACTCGCGACCCTGCACCGCAAGCCCGCTGCCCTCGTTTTTTCGTCCTGCTACGTCGCCAACGATGCTACGTTGGCTACTCTGGGCACCAAACTTCCGGGCTGCGTCTACTTCTCCGACACCATGAATCACGCGTCCATGATCCAGGGCATGCGTCACTCGACCGCTAAGCGTGTCCTCTTCAAGCACAACGACTTGCAGGACTTGGAGATGAAGCTCGCTCAGTACCCCAAGGAGACCCCGAAGATCATCGCTTTCGAAAGCGTCTACTCCATGTGCGGCAGCGTTGGCCCCATTAAGGAGATCTGCGACCTCGCAGAGCAGTACGGCGCGTTGACCTTCCTCGATGAGGTCCACGCCGTCGGCTTGTACGGACCCCGCGGTGCGGGTGTTGCTGAGCACCTCGACTACGAGGCCCACAAGGCCGCGGGTCAGAGCGGCGAGCCCATCCCGCGCTCCATCATGGACCGCGTTGACATCATCACTGGTGAGCATTTTTTGCAATCCGCTCTTTAACCGTACCGGTACTAATAACGCACCGTAGGCACACTCGGCAAGGCTTACGGCGCTGTTGGCGGTTATATCGCTGGCTCGAACGACTTCGTCGACATGATCAGGTCCTACGCTTCCGGCTTCATCTTCACGACCTCGCTCCCCCCGGCGAACATGGCTGGTGCCCGCGCGAGCATTGCGTACCAGAAGGAGTTCAACGGCGACCGTCAACTGAAGCAGCTCAACGTCCGCGACCTGAAGTCCCGCTTCGTTGCGATGGATATTCCCGTCATCCCCGGCCCCTCGCACATCGTCCCGGTTCTCGTCGGCGACCCCACGCTCACGCGTCTCGCATCGGACAAGCTCCTCGCCAAGCATAACGTCTACGTCCAGGCTATCAACTACCCCACCGTTGCCCGCGGTGAGGAGCGTCTCCGGTTCACCGTCACCCCCGGCCACAACGTCGAGCAGATCGCCCGCCTCTCGCGCGCGGTCGATCAGACGTTCACCGAGCTCGGCATCAAGCGCACCTCGGACTGGCGCAAGCTCGGCGGCCACGCCGGCGTCGGTGTGGCTGACGCGAAGCCCGTCGAACCCATCTGGTCGGACGAGCAGCTCGGCTTGACGGACGGTACTGCGCCCGCGGTCCTTCACCCCGGCCAGAAGCGCTTCGTCGACCCCCGCGCGGTCCGCATCACCCGCGAGAAGTTCAACGACCTCCTGGGCCCGTACACCGAGCCGCTTGCGCAGGTCGACGCTTTGAACGCGGACCTCACGCTCGCGCCCGCGCCGTTGACGGCTGCGTCTGTTACGGCCGATGTCTCGGCCACTGCTTAGGCGGTGATGTATTGTCGCGTGTTGTTGGAGGTCGCACTGGTACTCGCTGTCATTACTATCGCATCGCACACGTTCGTAGCTGTCGTCCCCTGTCCATCGCATGTTTTGGAGAGTAGTTGTAGTGTGGAGGAGAATGGAGTTGAAAAGAGAAGATGTGTCGTACATGCACTGTGTGATTGCAAAAACATGGAGAGATGATAGACTCCGAGCCCGACTAAGGTGTTGCATTCGACTTCAGAATGGCGAGCAAGTCCGCAGCACGTTTGCGTTTGGTGTCGTTCGCGGTGGTACTACTGCTCGGGGCGACCGGGACCTCGAATTTCACTGTCCGTTTTGTGGGCGAGTCTTGGGTAGATTCGGATTCGGCGGGTACAGCTTTGCTCTCCTCTACCACAGGTTCTGCGGTAGGCTGGGGGGCGTCGATAGCTTCCTGACAGGATTTCAGGAGTGCCTGTGCAAAGTCGTGAGCACCTACGGACGGCAACATATTTGGGAAAACATACCTCTCGTGCGCCACCTTGGACACCCTGCAAGTACTTCGATGCGAGCGGCAAGTAAGCATCTGGGATCTGTGGGAGTGCAATTGAGCCTTCGATGAACATACGACGCGTGCACCTGCAGTAGCACTTACCGCTTCTTCCGACCACACATTGCGAATGATCCAGTTCTGGCGAGCCTTATTAAACTTCCAGCTGTCGGGCTCCTCGAATTGGGTGAACGCGTAGTCCAACGCTACCATTGCATAATATGGTCAGTTACGATGCGACCTGGCTGACAATCACACACACCTTTCTGCGCCTGCTCGCTCAAGGCCTCGTCCCCAGTAGGGTCTAGGAAGCCGGAGGCCGAACAATGTTTGCGTTTCTTCTGCGGCTTGCTGCTGGACGCCGCATCCTCGCCAACCTGGGCGTCGCGCGCCGGGTTTTTCACCCTCTTCTTGTCTCTCTTCTCCCTTTTTCGAGGCCGCGCCTCGGATTGCGCAGCGGGATCGCCGTCACTGTCCCCCGCAACCGCCTCTCCTGCGTTCGTAGCCTCTTCGCTCTCCTCCGTCTTCCTCTTTTTGCTCTTCGACTTCTTGCTTGACTTGCTTTCTGCCGCGGGCGACTGCTCTACGTCCTCGAGCACAGGTGCGTCGACCTGCTCGCGTTTCTTTTTCTTCTCGGGCTTCTCTCCGTCGCCTTCCGCGAGCTTGGCCTCGGCCTCGGCGTGCTTGCGCTTCTTGCTTTTCTTATCCTTCTTGGGCGCGGTGTTGTCCTCCGCCGTGCTGACGGCTGCGCGGGTATCGGCGGTCTCCTGGGAGTCGCCTTCTGCAGGGGTGTCCGTCCGTGTCTTCTTGGACTTTCTTGGCTTCTCCAAGCGCGTCTCTACAACTTCATCGGCAGGTGGAGCATCCTCCTGCGCCTTGGCCTTCTTGTGCTTTCGCGCGGACTTTTCGGGAGTATCGGCAGCCATAACGAGTGAGAGCGATGTGGACGAGATCTGCAGCCACCGACGCGCCCGCGCGCGAAATTCAAAAGCTCGCAGGCGCGCTACACCGCCACGTGGGCGAGGTACGCGCGCCCCGGCGCGGTGGCAATCCCCCAAGAGCAAGCGCCGGATGTGTAAAGTGGCCCGCGTCGGCTCACAGGCTGACGGGAACCTCTCTCTCCGTCCGCCGTCCTTCTCAACACACCCGGTTGCGCTCTCCCTCTTCTCTTTCGCTCGCTCGGTCACTCGGCATGGGGCTCACTATATCTTCGCTGTTCACGTCGCTCTCCTCGCTGGTGCGCTGGAGCAAGGACCAGGATGTCCGGATATTGATGCTCGGCTTGGACGCCGCGGGCAAGGTGTGTCAGACCTGCAGGGAATGAATGCAGGCCCTCCCATGGCTGACGACGCCCTGCGCCGCCCCGCAGACAACAATACTGTACCGTCTGCAGGTGGGCCGCACGTGCTGGACTGTGCACGCGCGTTCGCTGAACGAAGCCGTGACGTTATTTAGATTGGAGAAGTCGTACCAACTATCCCCAGTGCGCATGACTTGTCTCGCCGCTGACTTCGGCGTGTGAAGCTGACACGCCGCCCGCGCAGCCATTGGCTTCAACGTAGAAACTGTGCAGGTATGTTGTTTCAATGTTTGTGCCTGCCTGCGGGGCCCTGACGCTGACGCACGCGACGCAGTATAAGAACATCAAGTTCCAAGTGTGGGACCTTGGCGGCCAGTCAAGTATCCGGTGCGTACCATCCCCGCCCTCTCTGCCCGCACGCCCACTCACCGCAAGCGTTGCTACGCAGGCCGTACTGGCGTTGTTACTTCCCCAATACGTCGGCAATCATCTACGTCATCGACGCGTCCGACGTCGACCGACTCGACACGTCGCGCTCGGAGCTCCTCACGATGCTCTCGGAGGAGGAGCTCGCGGGCGTGCCCCTGCTCGTGTTCTGCAACAAGCAGGACGTCACGGGCGCACTGCCCCCCGAGACGATCAGCGAGAAGCTCGGGCTGGCGGGCGGCGAGAAGGAGCGGCAGTGGAGCGTGCGCGGGAGCTGTGCGACGAAGGGCGAGGGGTTGGAGGACGGATTGGACTGGTTCGTCTCTGCTCTAGTAACTCTCGGTCCGAGCTGTATGCTAACATGGGCTTCTCAGGTTGGTCAATGCAATACAGAAAAAGTAGATGGCCTCTCGGACCGGATGCTCTCTGTTTGTCGTTCGCCTTTACTGGGCTCGCTTGGGCGTCTCGCTGCACGGACACGACGCTACCGTACTTACATACCCGCTGTACACCATAATTATTGCGCATCTTCCTCGCTGTCGATATCCACAGATGCCCGCCTGCGTGTGCCTCCTTTTTCTGAGTTAAAAGTGCCAGCAACGGCTTGCAATCCTGACTGAATATGCTACAGACGATGACTATATATACACACGCAAGCTTCCAAGACACTCAGGCGTCCGTGGACCACGCCCATTCCCAAGCCATCTCGCGCGGGTCCTCCCTGCACCGCCGTGACACGTCGACATCCGGCCTCCACGTCCGCACCGTCCCATCGTCCGCACACGTCGCCAGCACGCCGTCCGCCCAGTCCACCGCGCCGACCTCGCCCGTCTGTCCGCGCAGCTCGACGCCCGCGCCCTGCCCCGACCGCCCACGCCCACCTGCCCGCCCAGCCGCGGAGATGTCGTAGAGGTACGCGCGGCCCTCCGCGGCGCCCCCCGTCGCGAGCCAGCGCCCGCAGGGCGACGTGGCCATCCGGACATAGAACGAGTTCGTCTTCATCCGCTCGTCCGCGTACGCGTGTGGGTCGTCCAGGATCCCGAGCGCGGATGCGCTGTCCATGTGTCCGGAGAGCGGCGCGAGCGAGGGGAGCGTGTAGGTGTGCACGCGCGAGTCGATGCCGAGCGCGAAGACGAGTGCGGCGGTTGGGCCGGCTCCGAGCGCGAGGGTGGTGATCCCGCGGCCGCGGCGTGCGCCTGCGTAGGTTGTGGGGTCGGTTGAGGAGAACAGCGGCTTGGGGAGCTGTTTGGCAGCCTTCTTGGTCTTTGGACGGGTGTTGCTCGACGGTAGACGGACGTCCCATAGATGTAGAATCCTAAACAGATGGTCTCAGTACGCGGCAGGTGCACTTCCGGATCGCGACTTACCCTTCCGACGCACAGCTGCTGATAACACTGTAGGGGTGCGTATCCGTATACAGCAGATGTGTGATGCTTTGCAGAGGCACACCCGGGACGAGCTTGCCTCTAGGGGCCTTCGGCTTGGTCGTCTTCCCTTGCAGATTGTGTGCCTTCGCGATAGAGAGCACAGGTATCATCGCTCCCGCGTCTGCGCGCTCGCCTACCCTCAAGTCCCAAAGACAGATGCCACCGTCGCGGCTCCCAGAACATAGCACAGCACCGTCGTGGGCTGGGTCCCACGCAACGGACTTGACGGTGCCTTCGTGCCCGCAGAGGATATGCAGAGTGCGGTCGTCCGCCGCGACAGAGGATGCAAGGGTGGAGATGCGGATGCTATGATCCCCCGAGGCCGTGGCGATCAGTGTATCCGAAGGAGACCACTTGACGTCGAAGATGCCGTTCTCATGGGGTTGCACGGTAACGCGCTGAGGCTCTGCGTGGAGGCGAGCGGTATGTAAAGACGCCAGTTGTAATCGGTGAATATGACGTACCGACATCCCAGTCGTCGCGTTTGGAAGTGTTCAAGATGTCCACGGTCCCTTGCTCAGTCGCAATCGCCAAGTGGGGAACTCCGCCGAGCTTTGCCGCTACATATGCGTCCATATGAACACGCCTGAACGGGATGTATCATGCAGTCGAAGCTCACCGTTTGAGTAGGAGCACGCGTATGGGATATTGATCGACAGGTTTTCGTGGATCGAATGACACTTGTATACGTCTGACCTGTTGGACGACACAAACGACTGCAAGACAGATCGCGTGGGCACTGCAAGCGAGAGAATCAGTAATAATTCCGCAGTGAGAAGTTAGCACTCACAGTTTACTCTTCGCGACGCACAGGAAGGACCGGCCTGCATAGCTCGATTCCTCATACCGTAGATAGAATATCGCGCTGCACTCCCTCTCGCCCCCTCCGCCTCTCCACCCTCCGCCTCGCTATCACTGTCTGAATGGACATCGATGCCGGCGTTTTCCTTTCCCTTTAGCGGCCACTCTAGTTTGACGCGTTTTCTCTCGGGTCCTTTGAGGTCAAGGTGGCTAACGCGTTTGCGTTCCGAAGGCGGGGTGGGTAGACCGATAGGGAGAGCATGCGGCTCTGAGGAGCAAACGTTTGTACTGTCAATGAGACTGGGATCCGTAGCAGAGGACGCCATGGCGGCAGTATACTAGACAAAGCGAAAGAAATGAAGTACACGCGCGCTCGACGAGCCACACATCGCAGGTGCCCACGTGATCGTTCCGCGACACGCGAGTGGCGCAGACCCCAAAACAGGCGGCAGGCCTCATTATTTCCCGCCAGACGGCCGTACCTCCTCCACGACTTCTGACCACGACAGCGGAAACACACAGGAAAACACAGAAACTCAGCCGCCGTCGTGCCCCTGCACATCGACCACCACCTCGCCAACATGCCGCCCAAGTCCTCCCCCGCCTACACCATGTCAGGCTATCACGACCACCAGGCCACCCAGTTCAAAAAATGGGCAGACCTGATCAAGAACGACCCGCGCCGCGTCTGCCGCGCATTGGCCCTGTATTCACCGCGGGGCGAGACAGTCGAGGGTGACTCGCACGACGATGTCCCCATCCTCTTCCAGCAGCTCAAGACCGCTTCCGGCCAGTCGACCAGCAAGTCCTGGAAAGGCCTTGTCGATGCCGGAGTGATCACAGCGCTGTGCGTCCATGTCCTTATGTTGCGCGTGGAGGGGAGGAATGCTGACATGCAGCCCAGATGCAAATGTGCAATCAACACGCAGGCTACCCTGACACTCGCGTACGCGACCGTGAACGACGACGGCGTCGCCGAGATCTCGCAGGAGGGCATGGACTTGGCGCAGGAAAATGTGCAGTGCCGCACCCTCCTAGTCCTGCACCCCCGGTTGTGCTGAACGTAGTTACCGGTATGTAGGCCCCTGCTCCCTACAGCCCCGCCCTGGAGGTGCTCTGCAACGCCGCTATGTCCTGTGCCGTCCCTGCGACCTCGACGGAGCAAAAGATGATCGAGGAGATGAAGCAGCACTGGTCTCCCATCATGCAGCGGGTGCGATCCTCATCTTCCTTTTGCGCGCAAATGAGCTCATCCTTTTCCCCAGCTCTGGTCTGAGCCGTCCAGGACACTCGATTACAGTGCTAACCAAATTCGAGTGAGGGAGCGCGTCGTCGTTGCGCAGACCGTCCACCGTCTTTCCTTGGTTGACCCGACATTCCTTGAGTATGCCGCTGTTTTCTCCCATGCTGTATATACACTCAAGCCAAACCATAGTGTTATCATGAAGCCGTCTGACCTGACGCTCGCGGTATGCTTCCGCTACTGGCTGTACGCCACCTCCGAGTGGGACGACATCACCAACTGCACCCTCATCGCGCCGCTCTTGGACGGTCTTGGCCCGGACCACTGGAAGCGCTACTTCGCGACGCACCCGCCGCCCGACATGCACGCACTGTTGCCGCGCATACTCCTCGGCGCGTCGCGCGGCATGGACAAGAAGAAGCGCACCCCGAACCAGTCCGCAGAGTTCGTCGTCGCCATGTTCGCGAACCACTTCCGGCAGCTCGGCCCCAGGGAGCTCCACGAGGAGCTCATGTTCTTCACCGGGATGCTCAATGCGGCCGAGAAAGAGTTCCCGCCGTTCTGTCGCGCGCTGTACCGGTCGGACCCTCTGTGGACCGCGATGGCTCTGAACGTGACCCGATACGCACCGTTGGGCCCGAATGCGCCCAAGCAGGGATATATTCCCGAGGGGTTGACGATGATATCGTTCAAATTGTACTTCAACGTTCTGCACACTATGGATGGGCCCGACCACATGGACGAGCTGGTGTATAGCTGGCTCGCCGGTGGGCTCTTCGACGCGCTGGATTCGGCGGCCCTTACCATCATCCGAAGCGTCCGAGGACCAAGTAAGTCGTGTATACGTACGACTCGATCATTACTGACGCAGGAATCCATCCATCTTCAGTGCTCATCTCCGCGCTGCTCTCGAATCTCGACACCAACCTGCCCAAGTTCAAGCCGAAGACGCGGGCGAAGCTGCGCGCAGAGCTGCCCCGCCCGCGGCTGCTGTCCAAGCTCATCATGCTCGCCACAAAGGGCAGCCAGAACGTGGACGACCTGCTCGCGCTCGTCGCGCCAGACGACAGCGTCATCCGGAGCGCGGTCCCCCGGGAAGACCCGCGGCACCCGCTGTGGGCGATCTCCGCGTGGCAGCTGCTGTTGCGGCTCACGACCACGCTGCGGCCGTTCCGGGGGACGTGCACGCGGCGCGGGTGCGACAAGCATGCGTACAGTGGCGGATGCAAGAAGTGCAAGTTTTCCGCGTACTGTGGACAAGAGTGCATGAACCTGTGAGTGCGTGCGCTGTGAGTATTAGGATGACGACTGACGGGGGCACGTGCAGCGACGACGAGCACAAGTTCATCTGCAGGTGGGTGCCGACGCTGATTCTCGTGGACGTGTACCAGAAGCGGGATCCGGAGGAGGTTCAAAAGCTACTCGGGGACGGAGTTGCGCCTGCGCCGCCCGCAGACCTGCCGTCGGAGGAAGAGCTGCTGAGGCGGGTACGGGAAGAGGGGTCGATGACCGAGGAGGAGATCCAGATGGCGCTGAGCGTGCGGCATGGCAACACGGACGAGGATCACGCTGGGAAGGCGGACGATCCTCTGCCGGGCTTGGCAGTACTGCAGGAGAAGATGCAGAAGACGCTACTCGGCGAGTCCAATAGTGGTGCATGATGGTACTGATGCTCGGCTTTGTGTGTCTTGTATATCTCACATATTGTACAACAATGTAAGAAGTCCTTGCATATGTATGTACTAGTCAGTATACCATGCTAGTCACGGTACTATTCTACAGATGGTCCGCCTACACCGACGCGTGAAATATTGGTGTACGTTGGACACGTGATCGCGTTTGCGTGTGAGTGACGTCAAATGTCCAAAGAAGCAGCGACGATCTTGTTACTTCTGACCATTTACGGTATACACAATACTCACTTGACTGTCCTCTGCAAGTGCCACCGTCGTGCGTGGACCCCCGTGTGTCAAACGAACTCTTTTTTTTGTCGACCTTATCTACCGGGCGACTTTTCATCGACATCCGCGAACATTCCCCTCCTCTCTGTCTACCGCCCTCCAAGAATTCGACTCGCCCAGCGACCACCATTTGCACCATGCACAGAGGCAGCGAAAGCATCTCAATGGTGGAGGCGACCCCGGAGTACATGGCACAGCACGCAGAGCGCATCCAACGCTGGCGGGACGTCCTTCAGTCTGACCCCCGTCGCGCAGTCCGCATGCTGACCATCCGCGGGTTGTCCTCCGAGTCCATCGAGGGAGACACCGCGCTGGACACGCCGTATGTCATCACTCGGCTCGGGGAGATCGTGAAGGAGAAAGAGTCGCGCGATGTCTGGGCGAAACTCGTCGATGCGGGCGTCGTCAGCGCTCTGTGAGTTTTGGGTCGGTGCATATCGCGGACCTCGTGCAGCGCGCTGATAGTCGCTGTATGTAGCTGTAAATGCGCGCTTCACTTTCAAGCTGTGGTCATGTATAATCCGAAGCAGAGGCCTGGGCACAAGCCGACCCGTGAAGAAATCGAGCGTGCGAGCAAACCGGTCGGTTTCACCGCTTCGTCCCAATGATATACGTCTTAACGCATATCTGCTATACAGCCATGGTCTCCATACCATGCACCCCTTGAGATCATATGCGTCGGCATTGCGTATGCGCCGCATCCTATCTCTTCTACCGAACAGAAAATCATAGCAGACCTGCGACTTCACTGGAACGCTGTCATGACACGGGTATATGCTGTCGCTCTGTGGGGGTCTGGATTAATGCTGACCAGGCCTGTAGATTTGGTCCGAGCCCGCCAGAAGTCTCGACAAGCTACCAAGGGCGATCGTAGAGCGGTTGCTTATAGCCGAGCTAGTGATGGCATGCACGTCCTTTGACGCGTCTTTCCTGGAGTACGCTGCACATGTCCTGCATTGACACGCAGGTGCTGATCGCTCCCATTGAACAGACTGCTTTTGAAGCCCGGTGACATGACTCTTGCGGTGCTCATGCGTAACTGGATGCACTCGACGAAAAAGTCCGACCACACAGCCAACACAATCATCCTAACCGCCTTCCTAGGAGGAGCTGTACCTAAGCAGTGGGCTGGATATGTGGCAGAGCATCCCATCCCCGCACCGCGCCTTGTTCTCGCACGCATCCTCGTCGGGGCAAGCAAGGGGGCAGAAAGCACGAAGAAACGCACGCCCGCACAGGCGGCCGACGCTATCATCTCCGCGTTCACGACGCACTTCGAGACACTCGAGTTCCCGCAACTGGAGAACGAGGTCAAGTTCTTCCTCCAGCTAATCATGGTCTGCGCGGAGGAGCATCGTCCCTTCGTGCGCGCGTTCCTCAAATCGGGCAAGTTCTGGGCGGCGGTCGCTTCCGTCCTCCGGCGCTCGAAACAGGTACCGCAGGGGAGCCGCCAAGGCATGCTCGCCTACCTGGTCCTACAGATATATGTCAATGGGTGGGAGACCATGGAGAAGGAGGGCCGGGAGTACATCGACACGACCATCTACAACTGGATCTCTGGCGGCCTGCTGGGGGCGCTCGACGACATCGTCGACCTCCTCACATCGTCGCCGCTCGCAAGTAAGTGTTCGCACAACATGCGTCGCAGATAACGTTGGCTCACCCGCAAGCGCAGTGGTCCTGACGAACATCGTCTCCGTGATCATGACGCACATCGAGCTCGAGTCGCTCAGCGCTCGCACGCTCGCAGCCCTGCGCGCCGAACTCCCGCGCCCGCGCATCGTGAAGCGCATGATCGTGGCCGGGTCCACCCTGACGGGCGACCGCGAGTCGGAGGCGCGGAACCGTGAGACGATGCGCGGCATGAAGGATATGCTCGGCGGCCGTTTTCCGGACGAGAACAACGGGGCGTGGCTGCAGGGCGTGTGGCAGCTGCTCCAGTCCATCGCGTTCGCTGTGCAGGACGAAGGCGCATGCGCGCGCCGCGGTTGTGACCGGCGCGCGGACAAGGGGGCGGGCACTACGTGCAAGATGTGCAAGGTCACCGTGGACACGTCGTACTGCTCGAAGGTTTGCATGCAGAAGTATGATTATATCTCCTCACTACACTGCGTCCGAACGACGGCTGACATGTTATCGATTCTACAGGGACGCAGAGGAGCACAGGCAGATATGCGGGTGGGTCCACGTTCTGGAGAATTGCCGCAGAGAAAATCCGGCGGTACTCCGTGAGCCCAGTGGGTCGGTCGTGGCGGCGCCGGACATCGATAGCGGGATGTCGAGGCTGCGGCTGCAGTGAACGGTTCGAACGCTGTAATATCCTTCTTGGGAATTCGTAGCCATGCCGCCCCAGAACAGAAAAGCAATCTCTGTGTACCGAGAGACAATATGTCCACGAGGGGGCCTACTTGTCGTTTCTGCGTGGCGTAGACGTGTATCCAAACAGGAACGAAGCTCGCAGATCTCTAACAGGCTCCTTATGCATACTTATGCCCGCCGGCACAGGTCCCGTCCCCCACGTTCGTCCCCCTCTCCTTCCCGCACCCCACCAGCACGACCGTCCTCGCAGGGCTTATCCATATGGACCCCGCTGTGATGCAGAAACTCCTTGCGGAAGAAACGGAGCGCAGGACGCGTTGGAAGGTCCTGATATCGACCGACCCCCGTCGTACGGTCCGCGTCCTGACTGCGGCCGGATGGGCACCGGAGACGATCGACGGCGATACGTCGTGGGACGTCCCGAGCATCCTCAGATGCCTCGAAACTCCGTCCAAGAATCCGCAGAGCGCTGTCTGGAGGCGGCTCGTAAAGGCGGGCTTGTTCACTGCGTTGTGAGTAGATCGAAAGGCGGTGTAGTACGTTCGATGGCTTTGCTGACACGCAGTCATCAGGTGCAAGTGCAGCACGAAGCTGCAGCTGGTGAGGCTGGTCCCGGAAGGTGCGCCGTCACTCACGGAAGCAGAGAGGAAGGCAAAGATCGAAGAGGTCGGGTTATCACATCGTTGCGAGGAGGTGTATCGGGTGGTTGACATGGCCGTATGCTTCGCAGCTCGCGTCTCCCTGGTACGCACCGCTGGCGGTCATATGTACCGCGGCGGTCGGGTGCGCCATGCCTCCCACCGATACGGAGAAGCAGATGTTCGAAGAGGTCAAGCAAAACTGGGCCGCCATTGTGCAGAGGGTGAGTGTTTCATTTGCCTACTATCGCAACGTCTCTCGACATGATCCATCTACTTTAAACGCGTCCGCTGTAGATTTATTCTGAGCCGATCAACAGTCTTCGCCAAAACCCCTATGGGATACCGGAGCGAGCCATTCCCGCCCAGATTGTGCTCCGTATGAGCTGCCTAGACCCTACATTCTTTGAGTGCGTGCTCTTTCGTCTCCCGTCCATCGCCGTCGCAATATGATCATTGTAGCGTTATTTTTCAAGCCCGAAGACATGACGCTCGCGGTCTGCTTCCGAAACTGGATTTACGCTACAGCTCGCGAGGACGCCATAATCAACGGCAGCCTCATGCTCTTCGTTTTCGGCTCGGCCACCATCGTGTCGCCCTGGAAGGACTACTTCCCGCACACCCGGCCCCGCCAGACCGCGGGCTCATACGTCGTCTCGTACAGGGCGCCAGTATGGGCGTAGGGGACCACAAGAAGCTCACGCCCCCGCAGGCTGCACGCGCCATTGTCGCCGCCTTCGCCAGGCATCTCACTAGACCCGGGCTGTCGTTCCCGGACGTGCAGCAGGAGGTGGCGCTCCTCAGGACGTTCTGGGCCGTCGCGGCCGACGAGGTTCCCGCGTTCACACCGGCGGTGTGCAGGTCCGAAGCGCTGTGGGCGGCTCTGCCGTGGGTCGTGCGGCGCGTCGCGAACGAGCCGAGCACGGCGGCAAGGGAAGTGGCCGCGGACGTGCTCATGATGTACGGGCGGATGATGCACCCCGTGGTCATGGACGGGGTGGACACATACGCGGATGTGTTCGTCCACTGTTGGGTTGCCGGTGGCCTCTTCGACATGCTCGAGGAGCACTCAATGCAAATCATGGACTTTACCAACGGGCCGAGTGCGTGTCCACCTTGTTAGTCCGTCCGGAGACGAACAGCACACTCACGCGTCGCGCGCAGTGGCTCTGACACTCATCTTCAACACCATCAACATATGCATTCCTTACCTCAGCACCGAAACGCGCGCCGAATTGCGCGCACAGCTGCCCCGCACAGGGATGGTGTGGAAGATCCTGCAGGCCGGCATCGCGAGCGGGGCGAACGAGGACATGGCGCGATACAAAGCAAACTCCTCAGGGTTCTTCATGCCCAAGGGCGTGCCTGACCCGCGGAACCCGATGTGGCGGCAGGGTGCGTGGGAGATGCTCGCGACGCTGGGGCACAAGATGCGCCCCTCCGAGGACTGTGCACGTCGCGGATGCGACAAGCCGGCCGGTGGCCTGTGGTGCAGCGCCGGGGCTTGCACGGGCACGCGGTACTGCTCGAGGGCGTGTATGAAAGCGTGAGTGCATGCCGTGTTTGTCCAAGTATTTGTAGGCTGGCAATATTGTTCCTGAACGCTGTTGTGATATAGGGATGCGGAACATCGGGAGATGTGCAGCAAAGGCTGGTTCGCTGTTGCGGAGAACTCTTGCCGAAGTGCTATGGCTACGGAGACTGCGGATGGCGAGGAGCCTTCGGGCATGCCTGACATGGAATCTTTGCAGGTGGGAGATACTGATTAAGCACCGCGCTCGCCATGTGCAATGTTAACGCGTCTCGACTCGAGATGGCGCTGTACCATACCAAGCTCACGAATGATTCGTTTTTATATGGTTTACGACAACCAGGTCGTGTATTTTTGACACGGCTCACCACGCATTCGCATACAGAGGCGAGGAGGACCGGAGCGCGAGCTAGATGCTCGAGGCGCGCCCGTATACGCGTCGCCAGGTCCACGTGACCGCGCTGGAAAGTGCAGATCGAATTCGAAGACGTCGGCAAGAGGCCTAGTGCCACTCATCGCTCCAGGAAGGAGTACAAAGAGTTCGCCTGCTGCCCTCCTTTGTCTGCATACCTCTCCCTCCTTTAGCATGAACAGCGAGAGCCTCGCCGTCCAGAACTTTCTCTCCGGACGCGCCGAGCGTTCTGGCAAGTGGAAGAGCCTTCTCAAGAGCGACCCGCGCCGCGTTGTGCGCGCACTCACGCTCACGGGCTTCTCCGCCGAGTCGATCGACGGTGATACCCCATGGGATGCGCAACATATCCTCCTAGAGCTTGAAGATGTCTCCAAGAACGCGAAGGGCGAAGTATGGAAGCGCCTCGTGAACGCGGGCCTGATCGGCGCACTGTAAGGCTCTGTTTGACTTGTAGGATTGACCTAATGAACTTACTACGCATCGTTGATGCTGCTGCTGCTATGTCTGTGCTGGGGGGGTGGCAGGTGCGACAACGTGGTCAAGATGGGCCAGGTGGGGGTTATGCACGACCCCAGTACGCCCCGCCCGTCGAAGGAAGAGCTGCAAAGGCTTCAGAAACAGGTAAGTGAACCTCATCACACTTTGGAAGTTTCAAGTGGTAGTAGCTTAGGGTCTCATGCCCATGGCATGTCGTAGCTTCCTTCGCCATGGTACTACCCCCTTGCAGTCATCTGTTCCGGGCTGGACAACTGTGCTACCCCACCCGGAGCGACGGAAATGCGGGTTGCGGAAGACCTCAAGAAACACTGGCACTCGGTGACGGAGCGGGTGCGTCATGTTTGCGCGTGATCTGGTTTGACATAGATCTAACGAATAAAACAGGTTTGGTCCGATCCGTCAAACAGCCTCGAGGCGAGGGCAACGTTCGAACGTTCAGTCGTCGCCCAGATCGTCGGCCGTGTGTTGACCGCCATTGATCCTTCGTTAATCGAGTAAGTGCTCCATTATATGCCGCTGCTTATGGTTGTCTGAGAGTATACTGCTAGGGTCCTTATGGACAAGAAAGACCGGACGTTTGCCGTATGCATGCGGAACTGGCTATACTCAGAAGGACACATGGACTGCTACCTCAACGCGAGCGTGTTGTTGCCGTTCCTGGATCAGGGCTCGCCGTTTTACACGCCGCCGTCCTGGAAGCCCTACCTCGAGAGACACCCGATGCCTTCCGCAGAGGTGCTGCTCCCCCGCATGATCGAAGGCGCCAGTCGCCATCCTGAGGCGAGCGCGAAGAAGCGGAACACCGAACAGACCGCGGCTGCCATCGTCGCCGCCAGCGCGAAGCACCTCGCACTTCCTGAGACCGCACTCACTATCCTAGACCTCTCGCTCGAAGTGGATCTCGTACGCGCGCTCGTCGACCAAGCGAAGACGGCGTTCCCGGCACTGCCGCGCGCCGCGTACAAGTCTGAGTCGCTCTGGGAGGGAGTCGTGCGGGCGATGCGGCGAGCCGCGCTAGCGAAGAAGCGCAAGGAGAAGGACTACGAGGTGATCATGCTAGTGCTGAGCTGGTGTGCGAAGGTGTCCAAACGGGTCCAAGAGGAGGGTGCGAAGACTGTCGACAAGCTCATCTATGCCTGGACGACTGCTGGTCTGTTGGATGTGCTGGAAGAATCCCTAGACTTTTATGTGGATCAAACGAGCGGCGGATGTGAGTAGATCGTTGCTCTCTTATACGAATACTGACGTTACTGCGATCACAGTGGGCCTTGTGATGATCCTACACGAGCTCATCGAGAGCATCCCAAAACTGAGTGCGAAGACCACGACGGCCCTGCGCGCCCAGTTTCCTCGACCTCACCTTGTGACACAGCTCAAGCAAGCCGTTGGAAACGTCGACGATGACCCCTTGTTCTACCAGCGCGAGATCATGAAGATCGACTCAGGCGAACAGTCTCCGGCGGCGCCTAGCGGGCTCTGGAAACACGGCGCGCTGGAGATGGTAGAGTCGCTGACGGCGCTGCTGGGGAGCTCGGGACAATGTGCACGGCGCGGGTGCGCAAAGCCTGCTACCGGACCACCCTGCCATGTGGAGAGGTGCGAGGGAACTCGCTATTGCTCTACCGCCTGTATGGAGGGGTGCGTCTGCCCTCTCAGAGACCCGAGTAGTCGTCTGACCCTGAACAGAGATTGGAACCAGCACTGGGAGGTCTGCTGCGACGGTGATTACAAACGTATCATCGAGCGCAACAACGCCATTCTTGATATGAACCGGTACGGCACCGTGTAATAGAGGCAGACTCAGCTGCTGATATTGTCTCTGCAGGAGAGTGCGTACGCGTAGGCAGTTGTGCGGTGCGCTGACGGTTGCGGTGCCCGTGGTAGCATATGTTGCGTTCACTTATTTACGCAGCTCAGCTTGAGGCGTCCGTCATGTATCATACTCTAAATCTCACTTATATTTTCTGTTGTATATCAATGTACCATATTTTGCACCCAGTTCACGCGCGACGCGACTTATACACGCGTCGGGGACGCGACTTGCGGCATATGATCGCGCGGGTCACGCGTTTTAGGGAATTTCGATTTATGCAGCTTTCCCTTGACTCCGCTCTTCCTCAGGCTTCCTGTTCACCCCGGTCTCCTCCTCGTCCCCTTCGCTCTCTACCCAAAATGCTCCGCACACCCATCCGCCGCATGGCCACGGCCGCGCGCCAGTCGCTCAAGATTGGCCTCATTCCCGCAGACGGCATCGGAAAGGAAGTCATCCCCGCAGCCCGCACCGTCCTGGAGGCGCTCGGCTCGGACATCCCCAAGCCTGAGTTCATCGACCTTCTCGCTGGCTGGGAGGTGTTCACTCGTAGTGGTTCGGCGCTGCCCGAGGAGACGGTCGAGTGAGTGATCGTGTCGTGCCAAGTCTTCCGCAGGTTGGGACTGACTGGGGATGGTGTGCAGGACGTTGCGGGAGTGTGACGGTGCGCTGTTCGGTGCTGTCAGGTATGTGCGCGTGTATCGGATAACGCCTGCCGAGATCGATAGTCAACATGCTGTTCGTCCAGCTCGCCGTCCCGGAGTGTCACCGGATACTCCTCCCCCATCGTGGCGCTCCGCAAGCAGCTCGACCTCTATGCCAACGTCCGCCCCGTTGTGTCGGTCGGTACCCTGCCCTTGCTTCTCGTGCTCTCTCCGACCGTCAATACAGGTTGCTGCCACCCCCGAGGAGAAGCCCGCAGTCGACCTGGTGGTCGTCCGCGAGAACACCGAATGCTTGGTTCGTGTACCCTCCACCTGCCTCTCAAACTGAGCTCTTACATTCCTTCTGTACAGTACGTCAAGCAGGAGGTCCTCACGCACACTGCGCAAGGAAAGGAGGCACGCGCGACACGCCTCATCACCGAACGCGCCTCGCACAGGATAGGCAAGATGGCCTTTGACATCGCTCTCGGTCGGCCGCGCAAGCAAGTCACGATCATCCACAAGTCGAACGTGCTGTCGGTCACCGATGGGCTCTTCAGGGAGACCGTGCGGGGGGTCCCGGCAAAGTACCCCGGCCAGTACGACAGCGTGAAGCTCGAGGAGCAGATCGTCGACAGCGCCGTGTACCGGTATGTGTCGGATTGAACAACTTCAGTCTATCTATCCCGCACTGACACTGCGGTAAAGTCTCATCCGGGAACCTGAGTGAGCACAAGAACACTTCGGCGCCGGAGGCGTATCTCACGTCTATACCACAGGATTTACGACGTCATGGTCGCGCCCAACCTCTACGGCGACATCATCTCTGACGCCGCCGCCGCACTCGTTGGCTCGCTGGGCCTTGTTCCCTCCGTCAACGCAGGCGACAAGTTCGTCATGGGCGAGCCGTGCGTATTCTTACGGTTCTCTCCTACTTGAACCACCGTGTACTGAACACAGTGCCCACAGCGTACACGGCTCTGCGCCTGACATCGAGGGCAAGGGCATTGCGAACCCCATCGCGGCCATCCGCTCTGCGGCGCTCATGCTCCGTCACTTGGGCTACGCCCAGGGTGCGGACCGCATCGACGTTGCGGTCGACCAGGTCATTCGGGAAGGCCAAGTCCTGACTCCTGACCTGGGTGGCAGCAGCAGCACAAACGATGTGCTGAACGCTGTGCTCAAGAAGATGTGAGCGGTGGCGGAAGTTCAGTGCTTTGCCAAGGGCAGAGTTTGGCATATCCGGATGCTCAAAATCGCCAAAGCTCTTTCTAAGAAGTTGTAGGCGTCTACGTGTATACCATATATTGCACAAAATGCGCTCCGTGTAACGATGCAAACGGACAGCTACGGATGGACGGGCACCGGTCGATCGCACCATGCTATAGCGGACAAAAGAACTCGCCAGTAATATGTGCCTGTCTATGACGCGGCCAAGATCCGGTGCGCGTAAACCCTCTGCATCGATGATACAGTATGTTCGTCTCCTGCAATTATCTGCAGCTCTCGCTCACTCACTCGGGTTGGCTAACAAGAAAGGTTGGCACATGTGCACGGTAGGGTGCCAATATGGCAAGTACAGAAAATTTGTCGAACTGCGGGCTCGCTCGAGTCACAACACCAACATCAGCCACGAGTGCATGCACGGGCGGTACTGCGGCAAGCGGCACAACGCTGTCGATCGATCCGCGCGCCGAGAGGCCCCTTTGGTCCGTCGGTCGCCATCCGACCCCGCAACGTAATACTATTAAGAAGAACGGTGTGGAGAAAAGATGAACGAACGAGCCAGCAGTTCCCCCTCCCCCGAGTCGCGCCATAGCGACCCATACGCCCGCAAGCTTAAGTGAGCGGCCCCTAAGCAGCAGAATTACAATCTGCATCCGGCATGGAGACAGATCACCATCCGCGCATTAACGACGTCGAGTATGAATTGTCGGTCATACAGCCCAGCTCGGGGCAGCAAACACCCTCTGGCGTGAACCCCGGGAGCACGTTCTCTGCGCAATCGTCGCAGGCTGCTCTGCGCGCCGCGTTGGACGATGGTGTGACCGTGCAGGAGCTCGCGCCCATGGATCGCGGGGTACGCGCATGGACGTTTTGCTTCTCTGCGTTCGTCTTGGAGATGATGATCTGGGGGTTCTGCTTCAGGTATGTACATTTGGCGCGAGTACGGATTGGAACTCACTTTTGATGTTATAGTTACGGTATCTTCCAAGGTGCGCCACATACCATTTGGTGGCATGTAGAGGATGGTTTTTCACGAACGCCGTGGTAGATTATTACACGACGCATGCGCCCTTCAGCAAATCTTCGGGAGTGTCAATCGCTGCAGTGGGTACCGTGTCTATCGCCCTGCAGTACTGCGAGGTAATCTTGACCCCCTACGCACGCTCAGATGGAGAAACTGAATGTACAATGCAGGTGCTTTCGTTCTGCCTAATATTTGATAGATACCCTGAGTACTTGAAGATCGGTATGTGGAGCGGCCTAGCCCTCTCGTCTATATCTATCTTCTGTTGTAGCTTCGCTACAGAGGTGCGTTCAGCGACATGGCTTCATATTTCTGGTCTGAACTCACACTGTGTACAGGTGTGGCAGCTTATTTTGCTGCAAGGTGTCGGCTTCGGTGTTGGCGGCGGACTTTTATATGTCCCTGTCATCAAACTGCTCAGCGAGTGGTTCTCCGAACGGAGAGGCCTGGCTGGCGGCATCATCTTTGCTGGAGGAGGTGTAGGCGGTAAGCATTCCCAATTCCGCTAGCGGATCTGCCTGACTGAGACATGACATAGGTTTCGTCTTCCCCTTCGCTTTGACCGCGCTGTTAGACAAGGTAGGCTTGCAGTGGACCATGCGCATCTGGGCCATCGGCTCTACAGTGTGCTCAGGGATCGCCCTCTTGGGCATGCGCCCGCGTCTGCCCGTCCCGAAGTTCACAGGCAACCAGCGTCGACCGCGCTTCATCCCCCCACACCTCGGCTTCATGCGGAACCCAATCTTTTGGAGCGTCGTAAGTGCACCCGCGTGCTCTGGACGCAAGAGATGCTCAAACCTCGTTTCGTTTCCCGCACCTAGGGCTTCACAACCCTGCTCCAGGGGCTCTCCTACTTCCCCGTGTCACTCTACATCGCGAGTTTCACGCGCGCACTTGCCTCCCCGCTGACGGCGACGATTGTCCTGTCCGTCTTCAACTCGTCCGCCGTCGTCGGCCAGATCGTGCTCGGCCACCTGAGCGACAAGTTCCCGTACCCGTGGATCATGTTCGCGAGTGCGCTGGGCAGCGGCCTCGTCGCCTTCCTCCTCTGGGGCTTCGCGACCGCGGCCACGCAGCTGTATCTCTTCGCCATCATCTTCGGCGCCCTGGTAAGTGATCGTCCGCTTTGTGTTCAGCGAGGTGCTGACTATGGCGGCGTTGCAGAGCGGCGGCTTCTCGTCGACGTGGCCCCGCGCGGCGTCCGACTGCGCGAGGGGCAAGCCCGAGTACGCAGGCCTTGCGCTCGCGAGCACGGCTATCTTCAAGGGCGTCTCCGCGGTGGTTGGTCCCGCGCTGTCCGGCGTCCTCCTCGAGGCCGGCAAGGGATCGTCGTTTGGCGGCGTCTTCGGACGCGAGGGATACGGGGCTGTGGAACTTTTTGTCGGTTCCTGTGCGCTTGCGACAGGAGCGGGTAGCATTCTTGTCGCACACGCGAGTAGGCGGGCTCGGGTGTGATACACACCTGAGAGAAGTAGGGATATACGACGCCATGTTGTAGGAGACGAAGTCAAAATGATGTCCTGAGGAAATCTTTTTCCCACACGGGGCTTTAGTACGAGGCTATTGATATATCGAGTAGTCCTCAGCTAGATATAGCAGATACATCGGTATTCAATACATGCTCTCGCTCTTGAATCTCTTCCGTCCTACCGCATATGCTTTGTTAGGTTCATCATGATATTGAGCATACAAGTAGAACTCGCCATTTTCCTGTGTATCCTCTTCCTTGACTCGCTTCAGAGCTGAGGGGGCGTGTACGGGGGCAGGACGACCTTGGTCTTGCGAGGGTTCCACACTCTCGGCTTGCGCCACCTGGTGTCCTCGTATCCTCTCAAATGCAGCCCGGAACGTCTCCGATGGCGTCGAGACAGGCTCCTCCGACACATCTTGCTTGACGCGGACCCCTTGAAATTTTGCTATCAGAAAAGTGCAATATCCTTGAGCTAGCCATGTTGTTGCGACATACCATGCTGCACATCGGTCTGCGCATGTCCAGGGTCGTCAAGCCTTTCCTGTCCTGCAGCGGAACGAGCCTGTTGCAGCCGCTGTACAGCATTCCGGAAATTCTTGGAAGGGCCGTAGAGCTCGACTTCATGTTTGACCGTCTGCCCTCCTTGCTCTGACTTGACTCGAACATCCGAGCGAGGATCACTAGTAGTCTCATTTCCTCCACCTAGTCCGGAAGCACGAGCATGCTGCAACCGTTCCACTGCGGTTCGAAATTCTTTCGATGGCCCGTAGAGCTCGGGCTCAGGTTTGACCGCTGGGTCTGGCTTGACACGGACATCCGAGGCCTCTTTCTTGACAGACGAGGAATCGTCTGAAAACTCGCGCTTCAACGAGCGGAGGGCGTTCGCATCTGAAATAGCTGTAGATCAGAGTGTCGCTTATGGTGTCGGTAGTATATAGGACCCACCTGCGTCATACGGATCTAGTTTGCCGAGCTTCCCGGTCGCTGCTGTAGAAAGTCAATAAACAACGATTCTATGACTGCCCTGCGTGACTACGTACCCGACGATGATTGTTCAGGACGAATATCTTCCGGCCTCGTGCTGGCGCTGTCAATCGTCCTGGACGACAGCGCTGACGGGTGCTGGTATGGCTCAAAGCCGCTCTGGAGCACAACGTATCTATCTTAGCGTCCAAGCTCGCTCTTACATATAAAATATCCCCGGGACGCACGGTATCAGGTATTGGCGTAGGCTGACGTGTGGGCGGCAGCGGGAGCGCCAGATCAACGCAGTTCTTGCCCTTCGGCGTGGCCCAGCTCACGCGGGGATACGGGAACACCACAGGAAACTGGAGGTGCGCCGGTGGGTCCCCGCGTACGCTCGGGAACGTCTCTAGCCAGTTATCTGGCAGCGGAAAAGGTGAGTCTCCGACGGCAGAGGTGCGTCCGATGTGCACCCACGGTTGCTGGGGTGGCCCCTATTGCGGTAGTCATACTCGAAGACGTACGACACGCGGTCCTTGTCCCGCGGGTTCCCGCGCGAGAGACACCTGCGCCACGGGTGCGCCCCGAGTATGGGCGTGAGGTCCGTGTCCTGCGGGAGCTGCACGATGATCTCGTCCCGCTACACACGCGCGCGCAAGTCAATGTGGCACAAACGATCGATGGCACGGGAAAGCATGGCACGTCGTCGTTGGGGAATGGCCTCGCGTGTTCATTCGGGTGCACCTGCGGTCATGCGTGCGACATACCGTATTGACAGAGTACACGGCGTCGGCCTGGTGCGCCTTGCCGAGCATGAAGTACACCCATGTGCAGAGGCGGTTGAAGAACACCTGGTTGCGCGCCTTGCCGGTCGCGTCCCCCGGCCAGGGATCGTCGATCACGATGTACTTGCAGCCTGGGTCGTCTGTGTACGGCGGGCCTTTCTTCTTCGCCATGTTAGCGCATAGGGATGGATGAGAGGATGAGGATTGATGCCAGATGTCACTGGAGCGCAGGCACTAATACTGTGCTGCAGCATGGTGGGCTCGGACTTTGTAACGAGACTCCGACGATGTCCTTCCTTAACCGTCGAACTCAGCGGTGTTCACGGCCTCGTGGGTTGCAAAGAAAACGTATCACAGCTTCTAGAGGCATCGAAGATACTCAGGTATTGGATCAGGAGTATGAGCAGTTTTACGAACAACAGCGTAGGATGGAAAGAGCGAATAGTTTAAGCGCTTGGGCTGCTAACATTCATATTCAATCGTCCAGGAGTGCGAGTGTTGTGCGATACAGATTACGGTCCTTAGGATTAATACAATGGATAACATGAGACCAACCAACAGCCCGCTCTATCAGTAAGGAGGGAAATCAATGTACAACAGGTCCTTGAGAATGTCCATTTATGCAGCGTAAGATGTGCGCCCCGAGCCAGCAGGACGATCCAGCTCCTTGACGAGAAGATCGTTCATGGCTTTAGGGTTGTCCAGGTATACTGTGGGTACGTCAGCAATATTAACAAAGGTCTCGAGAATACAAGCGACGTACCGTGATGGCCAGCGTGGGGGATCATGTACATTCTTCCGAAACCGTTGCCCGCCTGGCGGAGTCGCTCAACAGACTCCTTGCCACCTTCGGGGTCCATCCAGTCGTGGTCTCCATCTGTGTACTTCTTTCAGCACGTGTGCGGGGTAGAGACAACTAAAGATACTCACAGACAAACGTTACTGGAATCTTCAAGGCGGCTATCCGATCAACCATAGGCCGTCTAGCATGTGCCCCCGGAGCGAGCAGATGTGCTGGGAAGCACGATCGTTAGTCCTTCATTCCGAGCACCAAGCACGTCATGAGACTCACATATACAGTACTCCCCGGAACCCTTTGCGAGCGTGATGTTCATGATGTAGGCGTGCATCGCGCGGGTCTCATCCTCACTGAGCCCGATAAACCGCCGCGTGGAGTACTTGCCAATGAGCATCGGTCCCCAGAACAGCGTCGAGCGCACGACCTGGAACGGACTCCAGCCCTGCTCCCAGAGGTAGGTCAGGACCTTGCGTCCCCGGGACTCTTCCCGCCGAGCCTCCTCCTGATTAGTCTTCAGCTCCTTGACACGGTCTGCGCTCAAGGGCTCAGGGTGGTCCTTGTCGGTCGCGCCCGTGGTTTGTGGGTCCAGTTCGCGCGAGGGCACGGTGCTGTTCGGGTCGCGCGGGATGCCCGCCGGGGATAAGAGGATGAGCTTGTGCACGCGCGTGGGATAGCGGAGCGCGTAGGCGATGCTCAGGTAGCCCCCGAGGGAGTGCCCGATAAGCGTCATCGTCTCGAGGCCCATCTTCTTCCGCCACTGCTCAAGCGAGTCGATGAAGAACGTCTCCGCTTCGCGCACGCGGCCGTCGATATCTTCCCGTTTCGCCTTGACGTGGAAGTTCGGGCGGGCAGAGCGGCCCATGCCTAGCCAGTCGACGGCGAACACGGAGGTGCCACGCTTCCCCGCCCAATCTCCGAGTGCGGGGAGGTTCTGGAAGAAGAAGCCTAGACCAGCACCATAGCCGTGCAGCAGGACTGCGGGAGGCGGCGCCTCCGGGGAAGGCGATGTGGCTGTCATTGCGAGGGTATTGAGATAATGCTTGGGGTCATCGAGGTCGACCCGCGAGCTGTGGGCTACGACAGGGCTAGCATGGTCTGGTGTAGCGGGTGAAGAGCCGACATGTTGGAAGTAAGGGAGTCTCCTGCAAGCAGTCGGTGGAATCCGGCCGAAGTGGTGGAGTGGTTGAGCGTACCTGAGCAATCGTTCTTCACTGGCCGCGGACTCTTTGTCTCCGGCGTTCCACCTAGCACACGATGCGTCAGAAGGGTGATGCATGATATGAAGGCCATCTGTGCTCACCAGCTCTTGACACTCGCAAGGAATGTAGAGGGTATCTCTCTAGCCGGCGGGAGCGAGAGACTGTCCGCAAGAGAAGTGCTGCTCCCACTAGTCATGTGCGTAAGTTGGGCAAGCCTTGTGCGTGCGAGGAGGGGTCTAAGAGCCGAGGCAGTCAGGATGGAAGGGAGCGGCGGTGGTAGCGAGCGGTAGTGGCGGAGAGAAAGGAAGATGAGATGAGTGGAGGGAGAGGCAGGCCGGGGCTAAATGTGAGTAATGGGGGGGCTCCTCTTCCTCGTACCACCACCACGGTAAGCTTTCCCACGCCCGAGCACGCCTCGGACGGGTGAAAGCGGGTCGACCTACGGCACATCAATAACACTGGAACATCCTGTGAGGGATGTGGGCTACCGGAGAACGATGCAGAAGCAGCAAAGGGCCAGAACAAAGCACGCGCGAAGACTAAAAGGTAAAGTATGAAGATGAGACAACGCGCCGAGACAGCTGGCACCGAAAATACCTGCCCAGCAGATGCCTGCTACGCAGATGCCCTGAGGGATGCCTACAAGTGTAGATGCCCGCGATGCGGATGCCTGCAAGAAGCAGAAGAACGGGAATAGCACACAACGGGGCAACCTGAAGCCCGAGCGGGTGAGGGTACAAACGCCCGGAGGTGGAGGAGGCCCCACCTAGCGTAGCGCAGCGAAGCGCCAAAAACAGCAAACACCGAGGTGCCCGACGGGAGGCGCCCAAACAGGGAGACAAGATGAGAGGGCAGCACGATGAAGATAAAGTAGGACACGTCTGCACCAGCGGGCAAGTAGGATGCACCGACACTGACCCTCACTGTCACTACCCCCCTCCACCACCGCTGCTGGCAGGTGAGCGCGCCTGGAGGCAGGGAAGTAAAATTCGCTCCCGATTAACGTCTAACTTCAAAGCGCTTGGATAAAAAGCAAGCAAAGACAAGGAATGCCCCCACACACCCCCAAGCGAACCACCACCAACACTACCACCAGTACCACCTTCCAATCCCACCACCCCTGGCAGACCAACCATCATGACTGCAGCCATCCTAGCCAAGGAAAGGGGAGGCACCCCCACAGGAACCCCAGCCCGCCCAGGAACAGTCATCACCCACTACGACGCAGTAGTCACTCCCAGAGCTCCCATCGGCGTCGGCGACAGAGTCCACATCTACGCCCTCATCCCCACCCGGCACAGTAGCACCCAGGCACCCCGCAGCAACACTCCCGCATACACCGCCTACGACACCGGGATAGCAGGAACAATCCTGAAGATAAGAGTGATGGAGGGGTCGACTATCGAGTTCATCGTCAGAAACGAGAACGAGTGGTCGAGAACGACATACGCATACCTAGCCATCCAGGACATCCAAAACACCACCGTCAGGGTCGATGTGTGGACAAGACTCTGGCACGCAATAAACCACTTCCCCCTCCTCTCTCCCATCACAGAAACACGCCGCATCCCACTCGAGAATAACGCCACCATCTATAGGAGCAGAGCCCGCCCGCAGAGCAACGACGAACCGTTCAGGTTCTCACAGTTGGATAATGAAGAGAGCGACGACGATGAAGAGAACGGTGAAGGCGGTAGAAACACAGCAGGAGGAGACGAATACGAGGGCAACGAGAGCGATGGAGAAGGCGGCGACGACCTCGCCGAGGTCCTTGAAGGGCAGCGTAGGAACGCGGGACGCTGAAGAAGATATATTGTGCTGTAAACAAATGAACTATACGTACGGGATCCCAGGAACTGTCTCCGCCTGCCCTAAGCGATGGAGTAGTTACGAGAGAACGTCCGGGTACGGAAGAGCGGCCGGAGAGCGGAACACGCCGAGAGGATGCGGTCAGGTGACGAAACACGCAAGGGATACGTCGGGCCAGGACGCGGCGCGACGCGGCACGACAAGACAAGACACTACGCAACATAATGCAAGACACAAACACAAGTGAGAACGGAGCATAAACAACGAATCACGGACACGACCAGAAGACACGGAACCAGGAGCTGCGCGCGCGACAAAGAGTGCGCTAAAGAACGGACCTGAAGTCACGCGAAACTAGTACAACGCAGTAAGAGAGAAAGACGCTGGCACAAGTGAGCGAATGCAAGTCCGAAGCAGGAGGCGAAACGAGCGCGTGTGGACGCGAGCACGCGCGGGACCCAAAAGGGATACGAGGGGCACGCGAGAGAGGCGAAGGTGGGCCGAGAGGGAGGCGGGAAGAGCTAAGCGAGAGCGCGCGAGCGCGAGCCGGCGACCGTATATCTGACTGCCCTGCCTCCCTCTCCATAGCTGCGTCTCCCCCTCACAGACCCGGACCCCTCTTCTCATTCCGCTGAGGCAGACACTACCGACCCCAACACACGCGCCCACCCAACGCGAGGATCGCATAGCTGTGAAACGCCGGAAAAATGGACGCACCGGAAAGAGACACCCCGCCGCACCCTCCCCTTACCCAACCGCCGCCTCCCCCGTGCACCCAACCGCGACGCCTGATAGATAAGCGTGCCAAAACGCAGCTACCGGCGGAGAAGTCGAAAGCGAAGCTGCTGATGAAGGCGGGAGGGCAAAGTGGTGGGCAGACAGCACGGGGGCCAAACCAGTCGATGCTAGGCAACAGTGAGTCTTTCAGACTGGCGGGTACAAGCAACGTGAGCCCAGACGAGTCTCAAGATGAACGCGATGCAACACCGACGCCCCCCGAGAAGACAAGGAAGGGCGATGCCTGCCTAGTGAGCAGCGGTGGACCACCAGCGCCCGCGGAGAGCGAGTACGACGACCCATACGGGCTACGCAACACCTCACACAGCCAGGACCCGGCCTACGAGATGGGAGGCAACGAATGGGCGGGCATGTACGGCCACGGGAAAGATGCAGAGGGGCAGACGGACGTATGTGACCACCAGCAAAGGCCGAGGATGTTGCTAACAGCGCAGAACGAACAGACGGAGGAGGAGGGGGCGCGTGATGACGAAGACCCCTTCCTGTCATCCCAGGCCCAACAGGAGAAGCCGCGGGGCAGCAAAAGGCAGCGGCTGGAGTCACCGAGCACCCCAGACGAGCAGGTGGTGAACCCTCCCCTCCCCCCCGCGCATGCCTCGCCATATCCTGCACACCCCGCCCCTCCTGCGCAAGCCCAGGCGGCGGACGGACAGGTCGCTGTGAGACCCAACCAACTGCATGAAGGACGACCGGACGCGGCCCAGCAGGGGCAAGGGCACGGTGACGCCCTCCCCCCCTACCCCCCCCCTCCGCAGGCCAATCCTGTATACCAGTACCAGCTCGCGCCCCACCAGCAGTTCCTGTCGCAGCTGCAGCAACTGCAGGTACAGCAGCTGCAACCGCAACAGACACAGTTCCAGACGCAGCTACAGCAGCAAGCGCAGCAGCAGATGATACACGCACCTGTGCCGGCGATCATGAACGCACTCCAACTCCAGCTCCAGCCCCAACAGCCGCACAACTCTCTAGGTCTTGAGGCGTCGCAGCAGGGCCCGCGCAACTCTGCCCTCCTGTTTGATGAGGCAAGGAAGCACCGTCGCGAAGCTGCTTTGAAGCTTGCGAAGAAGTGGTGCATAACGCCGGAGTATGCGGATGACGTTATCGGGATGGTGTAGGGAGGAGGGACCCTAGGATCGCTAGCGGCGTTCCCCAGCAACAGCCCCCTCATGAGGCCGCACGGGGGGCATGTGCACCCCTATCTGATGCCTGCCCAGACGGTACCAGGCACTCTGGGACGCGGGGCGCACCTAGCAGCGATGGATCCGTGGGCCGCGCGTGAGATGGCAGCACGAGAGATGCCCGTGCGCGATCGAGCAGCACCCGCCAACCCCGCGGACGCGAGCACCCCACTCGACCCCCCAGGGTACCGCCCGAGGGGCCCCATTCGCAGCAGAGGACCCCACGAAAACCAGGGACTCGCTAACCGCACCGAAGAGCGAACTCGAGACCCAAGGCTCAACCAAGGCGCGGCAGCATCGCGAAGCGTCGCATACATCGACGAGAACGCTCACCCGCAGCGCATGGACGTTGACGGCCCACAGTATGAGGCCAGCGACAGCGGAGGAAGAGAGTTCTGGGACAACTACGCGGAAGGCGCAGGCGAGCGGACGGGCAGCTGGGGAGACTATGCGCAGGACGACGGACAGAGCGAGGAGGACGAAGAAATGACTACACACGCAATGTCGGAGAGGCCCCCCAGGACGGAAGTCCAGTATATGCGGGCGATGGAGGGGCTGGGGATCATGGCTAGGCCGGCCGACGGTTTCCCGGAAGTCCACTTCCAGAGCACGCTCGAACTCACACGCCACATCAGTGCCCAGAACCTCGCCGAATGGAGGAAGCGATCCCCACCGGAGTGCCGCCTACTCCTTATCGTCTTCGGTGAAGAAGGACTGAACCGTGCAGCCGCTGCAAGGCTGTCCTCTCGCATGGAAACCATCTTCGAGGAGTTCCTGGGACACTCGCGCTTCCGGCTAGACCCTCCCTTGCTATTGGAGCACGAGAACGCGCTGAAGCAGGACCCGGCCTTGGTCTGGCGCCTCTCGAACATCGAACCCCTCGCGAAGTCACTCCTAGTCCGACAGTTCGGCTGGTCGAACGGGCAGACCAGCTTCCACGCCTTCGGAGAAGAATATCCGGTCCCGAAGCTGGTCACCGGCCTCGACGGTTTCACCCAGAAGAGCGGAGTCGACCGCGACATCCGTGATGCCTTCCTCGATGGGCCATTCCTCGCAACGATCGAGAACCTCGTCAGGAAGAAGAACCGGTCGGCCATCAGAGTCCGTGAGATCGCGACCGCAGCGGTCAACGCGCTCCGTGTGGAGATTAGGCACTCTATCAAGGACGATGAGGAGTCGCCATTCACCGCCTATGTATACATCAACATTCCTGGCGTAGACCCCAAGGCCTGGGAAGAGTGGAAGAAGAACGAAGTCGAACTACTTACGGAGTACTTTGGAGCGGACGGACGAATCACGCTGCACCGTGGCGACCGCTGCCGCGGGTGCCACGGGATGGACCACACCTGGACGCACTGCCGCTACGGAAAAGACGACCTACGGGGATGGAACACCCGCGCGGCGGACAGGAACAACCACCAGGCGTCGAAGACCACCGTGCAGCAGCAGCCGAAGCGCGCGCAGACGAACTGGTGGGACGAAGACAGGGGCGGACGAGATGGCAGGCGGAACGACGACCGACGCGCGCGAGGCCAGAGCGACAACCGCGACGAGTACAGTGCCGGGCCTTCGCACGGAGGTCATGGGACCGGGGGCCACGGCGACGGACGGGGGCATCGCCAGAGCACTAACCGCTCCCGAACCTTCAACCGCACGTAATCAGCGCGAGGAGGACGCGCCCGAGGAACGACGCGACATGTCGCGCCGGGAAAGTGATCTTGACTGCCTACACACCACATCATACTAGTTCTGCATAGTAGGGTACCGCGAAGCATCCGAAATACACCTATACCTTCTTGACGAAAAGGCGCGTGAATTGACCGACCACGAGAACGCCGGCCTGAGCTGCCCTGTAACCAGCGCCCAGACTGGCAAAATGAGCAGTGAAGGAGGTCCGCCGAGGCCCAAATATACTGACCTACGGGGACAGGAAAGCCGAGGCGAGAACACTGAACAACGGCGACCTATTCAGGTCCCGACGTGCCGTGCCGAGAGGCTGAAGCCAGCGGACGTCGCATGCGGCTGGGGCGTGTGCGGCGACTGCGACAGCGCAGAGTCGACCGCGGGCGACGGTATACTCGCCCTAACTGTGTGCCTTGGTTGCAACACACAGGACACAAGAGCAACTACGGAAAGAAATAACATTGACAATACCACTACAAGGGATAACACTACCGGACCTGGCTACATGCGCCCCGACGAAGCTGGAGGGATGGCGGGCCCGAATGCCAACCGCGAACCCAGGGAAAGCTCCGACGGGATTGGTGGCACTGGCGGTGCCGCTCGACACTGCAACCCGCGAATGGGCGGTCAGCGAGACGACCGGGAAAGAGACAGCCTGGATGCGGGGAACAGGACAGACCGGCGCCCCGGCAGCGGGCGGGGAGAGGACGAAGTGAACATGGGAGTGGGTGCGAGCGAGGCGTGCGCGAACGAGGACGGGCGCGCACCTAGGAGCGCGAGGAGGAAGAGGCCCAGAGAAGAGAGGCTTACACAAAAGAGCTCGGTCAGGGTAGCGACGCTAAACGTGAATGGATTTGGCTCGCTAGTCAGAGACCATCCCGATAACAAGTGGGGGAAGATGTACAGAATGATGTCGGAACAGAGAATTGGAGTCCTACTTCTACAAGAAACACACCTAACCGAGGATAGGATCGCCCAGCTACACAGAATGTTTGCGGGCAGGATCAAAATCTACGCATCTGCACACCCGACGGCCCCGACGCAGCGTGAAGGGGTAGCGATCGTCCTTAACAAAAAACTGATTAGTACGAAGAATGTAACGACGAGAGAGATAGTACGGGGACGAGCCATGCAAATCTCCATCCCGTGGAGGGGGGGCGACGTGAGGCACATACTTTGCATATATGCCCCGACGACCGCGGGCACACAGGAACGGAGAGAGTTCTTCCTGAAGGCCGCGGAGTACTACGCAAACAACCCGACCTGCCCACGGCCCCACGTCATGGCAGGCGACTTCAACAATGTAGAAGATGCACTGGATAGGTTCCCGGCGCCGGAGGAGCCCCGCGATGGATCTGTCGCCGCGCTAGATGAGCTGAAAGTGGCAGTGGGCCTCATGAGAGTTGACGGCTGGCGAACCACAAACCCAACGGAGAAGAACTACACGTTCCAAAGAGGGACGGGTGGGGATGTGTCGATGTCACGCCTAGACAGAATATACATCAGGCCAAGCGAGGCGAGATGGGCGAGGGAGTGGACAATCACCCCGGTTGGAGTCAAGACGGATCACAGTCTTGTGTCAGTCATGCTAACTACCCCGTCAACACCGGAGGTAGGGAAGGGCCGCCCAGTCTTTCCCCTCTTCCTACTCAGAGACAAGAAGTTAAAAGCAAAAATGAAAACCCGGGGAATGCAGGCGGTACAGGAGCTGGAGCAGCTCGACCGGCTGGGCCGAACGGACGCGAGGAATGCGCAGAAGATTCTCAGCGAGATGAAGCGAGACTGGCTAGCCGAGGCAAGGAAACGCGAGAAGGAAATGACCCCCAGGCTGCTCAAGGAAATTGAGGAAAGGGAGCGGAGACTGTCAGAGCTTGCCCGGCTCCCAACACCCCTGGAACGCGAGCACGCGGAAGAAATGGCATCCCTAACGCTGCAGCTGCGGAGCATGAAGGAGAAACGGCATAAGCAACAGCAGACGGCGATGAGAGCGAAGCACCGGACGCTCGGGGAAAGCCCGACGAAGTATTGGACTCGCCTACATAGGACGCACGCGCCAAGGGAGCTCATCCCGGCGTTCGAGAGGGAAGGGGAGTGCACTAGAGAAGGTGAAAAGGTATATGAGTCAAACACGGCGAGGATGGCGGAGATGGCCAGAGCACACCACGACGCGATCCAACTGGACGGCCCGGACGTGACACCCCCGGAACAGCGAGAGCATGACATCAAAGTGTCGCTCGAGAGCATTGACGCGAGACTCAGCGACGATCAAGTGGAGGATATGGGAGCGGCAATATCCTGGGGGGACTGTGAACACGCACTCAAGTTTGCGAAAACGGGTACCGCACCTGGCCTCGACGGTATCCAGTACGAGGTCTGGAAGACCATGCATGCGAGATTCGTGGAGGACTCGAAGCGAGAGAGGGGTGCCTTCAATGTCCTGGCCGTACTCCATAGAGCTTTCCAGGACATCAGTGAGCACGGCGTCGTGAACAGCACGGATTTTGCACAAGGATGGATGTCTCCGATATACAAGGAGAAAGGAGAGCTAACCAAAGTGGTAAACTATAGACCAATCACGCTACTAAACACAGACTACAAGCTGCTCACCAAGGTCCTTGCTGTCCGCCTAGCGGCGGTGGCGCAGGATATAGTACACCCGGCGCAGGCGGGCTTCGTACCGGGACGTAGGCTGCACAACCACACGCAGCTAGCTAGGATGATGATGGAATGGGCGGAAGTGTCAGAGGAGAACGGCGCAATAGTCGCCCTTGATCAGGAGAAGGCATACGACAAGATCTCGCATGATTACCTGTGGAGAGTGCTCGATCGGTTTGGAATTCCTGAGAGCTTCACCGGGATAATCAAGGCCCTGTATGGCTCGGCGGTGACGTCTGTGGTCATCAACGGTGTAACCAGTAAGACGTACAGAATATACCGCGGTGTAAGGCAAGGGGACCCACTGTCATGTCTCCTCTTCGACCTGGCGATAGAACCCCTGTCAGCAATGATACGCAAATCCGCGATTAGAGGCTTTAACATACCCAACTCTGCGGTCGCTCTAAAAGCAACGCTCTTCGCCGACGACACGACGGTGTACCTGGCAGAGAGCGATGACTTCACTGCCCTACAATGCGTGCTGGACACCTGGTGCTCAGCGGCGAAAGCGAAGTTCAACATCAAGAAAACGGAAATAATCCCTATCGGAGCCCAGGAATACAGGAAGGAGATGGCAGAGACCTACCGAACTACCGGGGAATGGCGAAACTATCCGAAAGGAGTCCATGTGGCTGCAGACGGCGCGCCAGTCCGCGTACTAGGGGCCTTCATGGGAAACAAGGTCCTGCAGTGTGAAGTATGGTCAGCAAAACTCGAAAAGGTCGACCGCGCGCTGGACAAATGGAGGACGGGGAACATGACCCTGGTGGGGAAAAAGCACGCGGTACAGATGGTAATAGGAGGGATGACCCAGTTCCTCACCAACGTGCAGCGCATGCCGGAACAGGTCGTGAAGCGCTTTGTGAAAATGGCTCGAGACTTTGTCTGGGATGAGAAGCACTACATCCCGGTCGCCATGGACCAGTTATACCTACCACAGGAGCAGGGGGGCATCGCCCT
The DNA here is from genome assembly GCA_001895945.1 of Trametes pubescens. Lineage (NCBI taxonomy): Eukaryota > Fungi > Basidiomycota > Agaricomycetes > Polyporales > Polyporaceae > Trametes > Trametes pubescens. Next base: position 110,371 of record MNAD01000773.1, read on the forward strand.
ACTGGACATGAACACAAGGAACGAAGCAATCGATGTGATGTGGTTAAAAGCGTACCTAGCGATTGGCACGGAGAGACCGTTATGGGCACTTGTCGCCGATGACCTCTTCGCGCGTGCCACCCCAATCGACGCGCACCCGAGGGAGATGGAGCTCCGTGTCAACCCGTTCCTCCAAAACTGGAGCCCGAGGACAAGGAGCCTTGGCCCGGAACTGAAGGCCCTCGTCCAAACCGCTAAGAAGTTTGGCCTCCGGCAGGAGGGCCTAGCGTTCTCGAAGGAAATCCTCCGAAGAATGCCGATATGGGACCATGCGCAGGGGGACAGAACAACCGGCCGGTCCCTGGCAAGTCGATCAGCGGCGACGGCCTGCCTGAAAAAGAACCACAAAGTGCGCACCGTCGGTGACTGCGAGAAGATAGCAGCTGTTATAAGGGACAGTACGCACCGAGACGCACGGGACTGCACGTGCCGACAGTGCGAGGCATGTGTCGTACGCGATGGCTGCAGTAACCCGCACCGATGCTACACGAGGGCGTCGCAGCTCATGGCGACCCTCCCCCCCAAATGGGACCCAAGGGGAGCCCACCCGGAGGATCTGGAGCGGCTGGACGGCGAGGAAGGAGAGGGAGATGGAACCGCGACACCATTCGATCGCCGCGTGACGACCCATGGGCTTATAGCGGACACCTTCAGGATCTTCACCGACCGCGGCACGCCGACCTACAATGGCAGGCTTGATGGAATGTCAGTAGAGAACGGGACTGAAGTCACGGTGGCCACGGATGGTGCGTGCCTGGGGAACGGAAACAAAGATGCGGCCGCTGGCGCGGCAGTCTTCGTGGGGGAGGGCCACCCGTCAAATATAGCGATCAGGCTCCCCGACTCGATGGACAGCACCAACCAAACTGGGGAGATGGTGGCCTCCTTGCTCGCGACTAGGGGCGCAGACCCGCAGACTAAGCTGACACAGGAAACGGACTCGAAAACAGTGATGCAGGCTGTGACGACAAGGCGACAACGCAATGAGGACACGGGCTTCATTGAGCAAAAGAACGCGGAACTTACGAAGGTCATGCTAGCGGCCCTGAGGGCCAGACAGGCCCCGACGCTGTTCAGATGGGTCAAAGGTCATGACGGCCACCCGGGGAATGAAGGCGCCGACAGACTTGCGGGCATGGCAGCCCGTAAACCGACGTGCGACGACGTGGACCTCACGATCCCGCTGCCCCTCCGCCTGTCGGGAGCAAAGCTGACAGCGATGACGCAACGCCTTGCGTACCGTGCAATCCGGTGCGAGAAGAGTGCAAGGCTTCCGTCGAGGAGAGCGACACAGGACATGCTAGAAGTGATAACGAGGGACCTCGAGCGGGCCACAGGCGTAGCGGTGAAGGAGGAGACTCTCTGGACGTCCCTAGGGAAGCCGGACGTGACCAGAGAGTGCCGGCAATTCATGTGGAAGGTCATCCACGACGCCTTCATGGTGGGGAGGCACTGGTTGAGACCCAAGATGGCGGACGAGCTGCAGGCGCGAGCGACATGCAAAATCTGCAACGAACTGGAATCAATGGATCACATCCTCTTCAAATGCAGAGCAGTCGGCAGAGAACGCATATGGGACCTACTGAAATCCGCTTGGCGGCGGACTGGCCGTGAAGAGCGCGTCCCGGCGTGGGGCTTGATCCTGGGTGCGGCCTGCGTCCCCACGAGAGAAGGAGGAGGCGCGATACGCGACGCCCCGAGTAATGCGCTATGGACGGTGCTGGCCACGGAATCGGCGTACCTGGTGTGGAAGCTCCGCTGTGAGCGTGTCATCCAGAACGATGGTAAAGAATTTACTACCCCGGAGATCTCGAACAGGTGGTACAGCGCGATAAATGGGAGACTGACACTGGATCGGAGTGCAACGGCGAAATCACTGGGCGACCGGGCGCTTAAGTCGCAGAGAGTCCAAGCGGTCTGGAGACCGATATTAGAGGGTGCTGGCTCCCTGCCTTTCGACTGGGTGGGGAGGAGCGAGGTTTTAGTGGGTATTAGGAGGCTGGACGGCTAGAGGTCGAAGGGCGCAGGCTCCTGGAGTCCCACACGCTGTGCGTAAAGGCATTTCCTCGCGGTAAGGTGACGTAATAACTATAACTAACAGCACCCGGAGTCGGAGGTCACGCGCCTCGGGCTCTGTGTGTCACCGACGTGCTCGCATGTATGTACGACAAACTCCCCTGGAGACCACTACATAATCGAGCTACACGTTCTACCAAAAAATAAATGTGAGTAATGCAGGCCTCATGCCGATCGTACGCGTGCGTGATATAGGCGCGCCTGCTTCCGCTGCCGCACAGCACCGTACACACGCACCCGCAGCGGCAGCATACACACTCCCATAAATCCCGACCGGACCTCGTCGTGCTGGTGATAGTTGGATCAACACACTCATACTGCTGTACGTAGTCTCGGCGAAAGGATTTCTTAAATGTCTCCATTAGTCCAGTCTGTACAGTAACGCGCATCACTATCCGGCGATTGCAGTCTCCGTCGAACAGTAGCGCACGACGGGCTTTTCGGTGCGCTAGCTTAGGCAAGCGGATTGAAAGCAGGAAGAGGCAATTATGGTTGAGGCGGAGAAAGCTGCGTTCAGGCGCAGCTGGGTGTCTAAGGGCATGTCGGGGGAGAGGAAGGAGGAGAAGGTGTCTGCGAAGGCGGTCGGCTCGTCTGCAAACACAGCAGCGGAACGCCACGCACCTGCACGACTATATCCTCCTCGCCTTCTGACTCCTCGTCCCACCAATCTTCAACGGCGTCCTGTCCGTCACCCGCGTCAGCAATGGCTTCACGTTCTCGCCGACCGCAGTCGTGATCGCCGTGAGCATCGCGTCGCGCCCCTGCCCAAAGCCCTTCAGGTTCAGCTCCCACTCGAACGCCGTCCGCTCGAGCTCCTTCTCCATCGCGCCAATGATGCCCACCGCGCACTGGTACCCCGCCTCGTACCCGTTCCGGTTGCTCTTCTTGAACCCGAGCTTCCCGCCCGTGAGCGTCACGAGCTGCAACCCCTTCGGCCGCGCGAACGTCACGATCGTGTTGTTCCGCGTCGCCTTCACCGACACCGCGTACAGCGGCTTCTTCGTCCCCGCCCGCCCCTTCGCCACCACCGCGTTCGCCGCCGCCGCCGGGTTCACCCCCAGCGGGAAGCTGTCCTCTGACGGCAGCGGCGGCCCGTCCTCCTGCTCCTGCGCGGGCTCCTGCTGCTCCTCGGCGGCGCCGATTTGGCGGGTGAAGCTCTGGATGGTGCTTGTGCTGGCTGGGCTGGGTGTGCTGGTGCTCTCGCCGAGGGCGTCGAATATATCTTGGACCCCAGGGGTGGTGTTGGCCGCGCTCGCAGACGTCGAGGCAGAGGATGAGAATGGAGCGGCCCAGGCGCGGTGCGCCGCCCGCGACCTGAGCGCAGGCAATGTTCTGAGGAGTGACATAGCGCGAATGAGACAGACGACCACGTCGAGAGAGACCAGAGCACTGTGCGGACTTGTGTGCTCTCGCCAAACGCGCGAAAAGGGACTGGCCTCTCACCAGCGTCTATGTAATATTTTGAACTCCGCCGCGCGAGGGACACGGCGCCTATCCCGCCCTCCCGATTCACCACGAACCCTCCCGACCACCAGCCATGTCTGTGAGTACGTCCGCCTCGACACCCTCTGTGCATTTCTCACTGCAGGAAACAGCTGGCCAACGCTTTTTACAACACTATTGTCCGGCGCAACAGTAAGTACAGAACCGCTGCTCGAAATCACAGCGAAGTTGAACGTCATTTCTCCTCCCCTCTTCCCTCCCCACAGGTGTGTTCGTACCGACCATCTTCGTCGGTGCGTTCGCGTTCAGCATCGGCTTCGACGTCGGAATCACGGGCTTCTGGGACAAGTGGAACAAGGGGGTACGTGTACTGCCTACCGTCTACCTATGTGCGCGCCGCTGACGGCCCTCTAGAAGCAATGGAAGGACATCCGTGACAAGTACCAGGAGGAGGCATAGACTCGCCCCCCTTCCTGCTGTCGTATCTCCAGCTTTCTACCATAAAATCACTACTAGTCGCCGACTACCTTGCGCAAGAGTGCTCTCCGCGGTGTGACGCATGCCTGGTGGTCGCTACCAGCCTATCATGCAACGCGGCTTACGTCCGACACAACTTGCATCCTACTCTGGCCCAACCCCACACGTTTGCGTCCTGGTGAAAATCTCGATGACATTGCACATCTAAAGTCGGCTCTATCCTGACATCCGAGGCATAAACCGGGCCATAAGTAATCGGGAGAAAAGGAGATGGATGATTGCGAGGGACATTATGTACGATGTTGGTAGCATAAGTACTGGTGCGGATACATATACACCGTGGACGAGGAGAGTGGGAGTGTTATCTAACGTTCATGGATGATGCATGCGCAAAAAAAAACAATGCAGACACAGTGACACGAGGGAAAGCTTAACGATAAAAGGAAACAGCGCGGGAGGCCGAGAGAGGGAGAGAGAGGGATAGGACGTGTGGGTCTGTGAAAAGGAGACTGCAGTAGCATGCTCAAGAACATACAAGAAACAATAAGTGAAAAAGGGCGGGCGCATGTGCAAACCGGCCCTGCCATATACACCGTAAAACCGAGAACACACACACCCGAGGAGCCCTCAAGTCGAAAGCATCCCGAGATCCTCCTCGCCGTCCTCCGTCCTAAATATTTCGTCGAAGATCTCCTTCCCGTCCGTCGACAGCGGCGGCAGCTGGTCCGCGACCGCCGCAGGGTCGTCGCGCGAGCACTTGATCCGCCGCAGCCGCTCCTCGTTCCATATCCGCTCCAACGTCTCCGCGAGGTTCATGAGCCCGAACAGGAACCCCCGGTCTGGCGTGTCCGGGTAGTGCGGCGGGAAGCGCGCGTAGATGAGCCCCGTCTCCGGGTCCACGTCCGCCTGGTAGCCCTTCCCGCTCGTCACCTCCTCGACGTCCCCGCTCGGCGGCGGGTGCGGCAGCCAGTCGCGCCCCGTCGTCGTGTGCGCAAAGTCGACCAGCCGGATCTGCACCTCGCCGCGCTTCCGCCGGCGGCTGCTGCGGTCGGCGACGGGCCCGACGAGCAGGTCCTCGCTGTGCGAACGGCGCAGCGCGGGCCGCTGCGAGCTACCGTCGCCGGCCGTGCGCACGTCGAGCTGGCGCTCGAGCGACTCCCCGCGCTTGCTCCGCGCGGACGGGTTCTCGAGCACGGATGCGCGGAACGCCTCCTGCGCTTCGCGGTCGCCGTCGTAGATCATGAGCAGCGAGCAGCCGTAGAAGCGGAAGCCCTTCAGACGGTTGATGATGCGCGCGAGCGCATAGAGCTTGCGCAGGATGACGGGGATCTGGTACACGAGCAGGCGCTCGCCATCCTGGAGGAACGACGCGAGCACCGAGGGGAAGTCCTCGGGTCGGACCTCGCGCCCCTTGTACTTGTCTTGCGTCACGTACGACTGGGTGACGTGGTTCCATACCTTCACAAGCGGACATGTTAGCGAATTGTCAACACTCCACATCACACGCATACTGCCAGCCAATCGCCGCCCAGGCACATAGGGTGCAGGGACGTCCATCCGCAGCCGCTGCAAACAAAACCCCAGGGCGACGTGCTGAAGAGACGACGCTCACCTGCATCCCGCACACACGCACTCCCAGCCGTCTGCTCGTCGTCCGGTCGCACTTCTTACGCTGGCTCTTCTTCTTCGCCGGCGTCGCGTCCATGCCGTACTGGCGCGTGCCCATCTTGAGGTCGAGCACACACGAATACTTCAGCCGCCCCGTCAGGTCCTCCATCAAGATGAAGTGGTTCTGGCGCGTCACCGCCGGATCCGCCTCGCGACACTGTGAGGGCGCGTGCGGCTCGACGAGCGGAAACGGCTCCGGAACGCTTGACAAGTACGGCTCGTGCGAGCGGGAGCGGCTCCGGCGGTACGAGCGGGCAGCGAACGACTGGCCGTCCTCGTACTGTTGGGAAGGCGCGCGCGAAGACGATGACGGTGAGGGAGGAGGTAGCCCGTTATCCTGCGAGGACTCGAAGTCGAATATCTCCGACGGTGCGTCGTGCCGCTGTTGTGGATGCGTGGGGTACTGGCCGAGGTTGCTGATCTGCCGCTCGCTCTGCACACGCCGCAGCGGCTGCCCAAGAATACTGCACTCCTCCTGCCGCAACCGCTCGACCCTGCTGAGCTTCTTCTTCCGCTGCCACGGGTGCATACCGTCGCTAAACGACGGTCCGTCGCCCTCGACGTCCGCGGTCTCGCCGTCGTCATCCACCCTCGCGCTCATGGATACGCGCCCCGAAACGCGCTTCGAAAGCCGTTTCAGGAGCGTGCTGAAGACGTGGTCCTTGAACTTCGTGTTGACGACGGTGGACCCGGTTCCGCCGAAGAACCCGTTCTGTAACGAGCTCATGGGCGACATGGATCCTTGCGCTGATATGCTCCGCGCGACTGGGACGATCGACTGGCGCGGGGAGTTTGTGGGCGTTCGTGTGTCGGGCTCCTCCATGTGCGCGGAGTATGCGAGCCTGCTGGTGGGATGGCGTTGAGAAGCAGAGCTGCAGCCAAATTGGCGCGAGCGGTAGGTTGCGAGTCCGAGATCGGGACTTGACGCGGTCATAGCGGACAGGTGCGGCCGCCCAAGACGACGATCGACAGGTCGCTCTGGATGCGACGCGAAGGAGTGCGACATGGAGCGGTGCCGGGATCCACGCAGCAACCACTGGGGGATGATGTGCCGATTATAGTCGAGGGCGACCTCTGGCAGCTCAGCCTCCTCGACGTCCGTGTCACCCCCGGCACGCTCCGGGGATTCGCTCTGCGGATCGCCAGACCCTGACTTCGCGAAGTCGCTCTGAGCCTTGGCCAGGAGGGGACGACGGGCTCTCAAGCCGTCATTGATAGACAGCGGCTTCTCGGTCGTCGACATCTTGGGGGAGACGCTGGAGCTCTTCGGGACCCTGCGGTAACTCACGAGCATGACGCCGAGGTAGCGCGGAATGAACTCGAGGAGCGGCGGAGCCTCGCGTTCCACCGCTTCGTAGAACAGATTCTCGCGTGAGACCAGAGGCTACGTTACATATAGGTGAGCCAGTGTGAGTATCAAGCAATCGTTCTTACGGACCTTGCAGACGGCGCGCTTAGTGAATTTGTAGATCGCGCTATGGCCGCCCACCTGATTTCGAAAGGGTCGTAAAGGAATGTGCGGCAAGCTCTCCTGAGAGAACCCAAACAAATCGAGGTTGCTGGCGATGTCACCGCTTGCAGCACCATCTGCGCTATCTGAACCAAAGTTCATCTCTTCGTAAGGAGATAGTAGTGCTGGATGGTGACGTTCATCGTCCTCATCACTGCCTCGATGAACATGGGGCTGTGGATGTGGGCTTGTCCGCGACGGAGATAGTGGAAACGGTGACGATGCGGAGGTGGTCGACGTCGTAGTGGTGACTGAAGCAGTCTCCCATGCTGATTCATCGTCGGTGGACCAAGGAGAATCGAGGGGATGTGGATACTGCGGGATTTGTTGGACCGCGAATTGAGTCTCGATGGGCGTCTGGCGGGAACGTGACCGTGTCGGGCCGCGACGTACAGGTGGAGGAACTTCATGGAGATCGAGAGGCGAGACGGCGCGTTGAGCCGGTGGATGTGGTACTCGGTGAAGTTCGGTGATAGGTGAATGGGAAGATGGGGAGGGAGGAAAGCGGGCTCGGACAGGTGATCGAAGAGCATCATTCTCCTGGTAGTGCGTAGAGATCGAGGACACAGTCGAGTCAGACCCAGGAGAAGCGGCGACCCCATCGGGGGGCGTGTCTTCGATCCACATGCTTCGCTCTCGTGGTCTACCCCGGCCATCCTCGTCGCGCCCAGCTTGAACCGCTGCTCGCCATTGTACGAGGTCGTTGAGCACCGTATCGCGTCGAGACAATGTCCGCTCCTTTCGCCTCCTGTAATCCTGCTCGCGCAGGCTGACAAGCGAACTGGTACTCTCGCGCGTCCGGACACGCTCTAGCCCAGTTGTACTCTTCTCCCTGCGAACAGCGGCCGCTTCGCGGTCAGGCCAATCCGACCGCTTGACGAACTCGAACTGTGCCTCGCCAACCGCTTCCACAGGGACGCCACCCCTGCGCTTCGCGCGGGGAGAGTCTGGCCTGGGAAGCTCGAACGCTTCGACCTCGTCCTTCTCTACTGTTGGACTGGGCGCAGTCTCCTTGAAGAGATCGAGAGAAGCGGCGACCTTGCGGCCTCTCCCCGAAGCCGAGCTGGGGAGGGGGACGCGGATCGGGCTGGAGGAGGAGCTGGAGTAGGCGGGTGAGGGAGATCTCCGCGATGGCACGCGTACGAGCCTAGCGGGCGAACTAGGATGAAAAAGCTCAGACTTTTTGGACGTACGCGAGGAGGGCATCGTTAGGGCGCGCTCTGACGCTCGGCGGAAAGCCTTCTTGTATGCGGCGCGGAGCGATGCAGGCCCTGGCCCTAGGGAGGCATGTTGAGTTTCATTCCCTGAGCCATCGGAATCGCTGTCAAGGCCACCGTGGCAGGCGCGCTTGCGGCGTATATTGTCAGAGCGGGTGCGAGAGGGTTTGGGTGGGAGCGTGAAGATGCGAGCTCTGCGGGCGGAGGGGGGCGACGGGTTTGGCGACGGAACAGCGGTTGCAGTGGCTGAACTAGGGGGCGATGGGATGTAGGAACGAGACTGCCTCTCGGAGCGTGAGCTCTCGGAGGCGGAAGGCATTCACGGTCGGCAGTCGCAGAGAGGCGCGGGGAGGGGGTGGAAGAAAGAGGATTGGGGACGAAAGGGGTAGAAAAGGGAGAGGCGGGGGTGGCCGGTGTGCGAGGCAGATATAGACGGCGCGAAGGAACGTTTCTGGTGCGCGGATCTGGCAGAGGCCGAATTGGAGCGCGGGAGGGACGGCCTGCACGGCGGACGAGGGCGAGGGACGGGCGTAGTGGGCGCAGAGACCAGCCAGGTTTTGCCTTGCACTCTGCGACGCCCAGTGACGATATCCGCCCGTCTTCCTCATGCACGTGGGCGGCCCTCCCCGCCTGCTGACAAAGCCCCGCCCTCCTCTTTCCGGCCCCCGCCCGTCCGCCCCCGCCCTTGTTCTCCCTCGCGCCCTTGTCCGTGGTCGAGACCGCCCGCCGCGCCGTCCCCAAATGCACAAAAGCATCGCACAACGCCCCGCGCGGGAATTCTGCTCCGGCCTCCAACGCCAGCCCATATCGTCCTGCTTCTTCTGCTCAGCGGCCATGCAGCACGCACGTTCGCCCCTTCGCTTCCCTGTCGGACAAGCCCGGCCACAGTCTGTGCGGGGTCGCATTAATGATAGCTCCCGTAGTCATCTGCCAAACGAATAGCGTTGCGCTCGCACGACTCCCCGCCTTTGCACCGTGGAAACAACGGGCCAACAGCGAATGAGGTCGTGCACGGTGATCATGCCCTCTCGGTCGAGACACCCGCTCTAAACGCCGCGCATCGTCGAGCATATCTGCCCTTTCCGTGCCTCAAACTTTCAGGCTAGGTCCCGTACCTCTAGCCAAACCTACTTGTCTGTGTTCGGCACCTACACTTCTGCATTCACTAGTGGTGCTCATCCCCTCAATGTGGCCACCCGATAATCTTCCCTATCGTCACCACCTGGCCAATCTATCGCGGTGCGTGCACAGATATGGCCCTCCCACCGGAGTCGTCCCGCGTTCTACGTAAACATTACAGTTTACCTCGCCCCGCCCAATCAGCGTGAGTGCCTAGTACGTCCGCCGGCCTCGACTCGCGCGCTCCGGTCCTGTCGCGCTGTGCAACCGCCGTCTCGGCGTCTTGCTGGTCTCGTGGAACTCACGCGCTTCGATATGTTTTCTTGACATATCGATCTGCTGCCAGGCTCACCGGGCAGCAAGACGTCATGCCTTCTGACCTCGGACCTTACGGACCTTGCGCACGGGGTGGTCATTACTCACTTGCTCCGTGAGTTCACATCTTCTTGTGCTGTTTGTGTTCCCGTGGTAGCATGGCGGTGGTGTGTAATCGCCAAGGGCACTACAGCAGGACGATTGGACTTCTCTCATACTCATGCACCTCGCCCAGGCTTGGGGAAACAACTTTTGGACATGGTAGATCGTCACCGGTTGGCTCCGGCTTTCCGCCAAGGCCGATGCTTGGTTTTGTGCGTATTGCGGCTAGGTCACCACTCAGTCATCCAATCGTATCGTACATGTATATCTTCCCTTCAACCTGAGCAGGGTTGTGAGCATCTCTACGACATGTCCCAAATGCCTCCCCCGTCGCCGCATGCCCCATATGCAGCACCGGTGCCCCCGATGGAGGTACTAGTCGTATTATTGGTGAGTACACGTCCCCGTGAAAGACACTTTTGCTTCTGAAACAAACGACAGCAAGGGCATACACGTAAAGTATGCTGTTGCTTCCGCAGCTCCGATGCCCAGCCCAGCTCCTCCTCAAGCTCAGGCGGGTCCGAGTGCTGCAACGACCAGCATGCGAAACATTCAGCGCGTGACCAGTGCATCTGATGCAGCAGCAGGTCATTCTCCTCGCCCGCAGGAGCCAGTGCTGTCGCATCGAAGGCAGGCAGGCCCGTCATCCGCGGGTGCGCAAGGGCGGAGCCCGCAGTGAACTAACCGCCAGCGGCACCGACGGCCACCCAGACCCCGGCCGAGCGTGCAGCGGGCTGGGTCGCGGCCGTGACCGATGTGCTCAACCTCTACAAGTGGAGCCGCGCGAGCACGGTCGACGACGCCCGGCGCGAGCTCACGCGGGTGCTTGCAGAGACCGAGGCGCACGAAGACACGCTGGACGTGGACGTCATGTCCTGGTAAGCACCGTACAACGCTGCGTCAACAACAGGGCCAACGTACTTACCTCGGGACCTGCAGCGCACACGAGTCTGGCATCCGCTGAAGGAGCTCGCGGACCGGAACGATAGGGCGCGCTCCTTGCCCCAGCACACGCGCTGCCACCGTGCTCGAGCACTGGCGGACGCGGTTTCCGATATTCAAGGGCGTTATAACCATGGCCACAGCCCACGACGGGGCCCCGCACACCGCGCAGCGCATGTGAACCTTCCCAACCAGACAATGTCATTATAACCTTCCCCTATGATACCGCAGAGAGAATATAGCGATGTAGCGTAAATGCCTTTAACTGTACAGTGTGCCGGTGCGACTCCGGAGCGCCGGCGATGTAAGGAGAAATACACGGATGGACGGACAGGCTTCCAGCCTCCCGACGAATGCGCCGCGTGCGATGGGGAGCTGCGGACGCGGATCTATGAACGTGCGTGTGCGTGCGTGCGTACGTGCACAGGTGTGCGGCGCGTTATGCGCCCGTGAGGTCAATGACTGGCTCCTCCAAGCGTCGGCGCTTCGCCACGGGCTCCTGCTCGGCTGCGTCGTCCTCGTCATCGTCAATGACGACAATCGGAGAGGGTGCGTCTGCAGGCGGCTCTGAGGACGCAGGGGGCGGAGCGCCGGAGAAGTCTTGGCCGGTGCCGGGAACAGCGGGAGACGGGACGGTGGACTTCGAAACACGAGGTGGTAGAGGCGCCGTCGTAAATGGCCCGTTCATGGGTGTGTCCGTTCGCGCGACTGAACCAGCGGGCGTCGAGCCACGTCCGGTTGCACCGCCGCGCCCGCGCCTTGGACGGCCTCTGCCCCGTCCGCGCCCGCCTTCGGCCTTCAGCTTCTCCTTGTAGTAGCGCACGATGTATGCTTGGAGGATCTCCAATGCCTTCTGCGCCCCGAGCGCTTCGAGGTCTAGTAGGTGCTGTGGCGTAAGATGGGAGAAGATCTCCGGGTTGAGGATGAGCGTGTTCTCGTGCAATACGATCGGCTTCGGGGGCGCCGGGGCGCCTCCAGTGGCGGTGGTGGAGGGGACAGGTCCGACAACGATGGGTATACGTACGGAGGCTGGAATGGTGGGGAATGAAGAGGGGGTAGGCGCGGCGGAACTAGATGGAAGGGCTTGGGATGGAGCCACATTGCCGATGGTGTGACCAGTGGATAGAACGCCAGTGGACAGGGGCATAGATGCGGCCGGCGCAGTAGCATGGAAAGATGCCTGGGTGTTCGAGGGCGGAGACGGGATATACGAGACGGTCACTGGTTCAGTCTTCACAGGCGCAGGGGCCGTTGTGAGCGGAGGTGAAGAGGAGGATGCAGAACTAGAGGGAAATGTGGGAGTCGACGACTTCAAGGCCAGAGGAATAGAGGTGAGAGGAGGTGGTAGAGGGACGCCCTTCGAGTCACCCTTGACGCTGCGTCTCAGTGGAGGCTCGAGGGGTACGACAGCTTTCCCCTTCTTCCCGCCGATTTTCCCGTCTTTAGTGACCACGCCACCAACCAGAACGTTCTGCTTGCGAGCATCAAGTTCCTCGAAGGTATGCTCATGCGCGTCATCAACCATCCAAAGCGCACCCTTTCCCTTCTCTTCTTTACTTCGCAAGTGCTTCTTGAACCCTACGTTGGATGAAAGATTATGTCGGACGGAACTCTGACAGACTATGTGTCAGCATGACCCTGTATGCGCGCAACAGTGTCGAAGACGTACCTCCCAATCCTTGCTACAGTACTTATACCAATCGTACGAGTCTTTGATCCACTGGCAAATCTCCTGCAACGACGCCTTGCCACCGAGTGCCTTGATAGCGCGATAGCATAGTTGTGCATAAGTTAGAGGAGGCTTCGGTGGCATCACCTCGGGCGGAGGTAGTGGGGGCGGCGGTGCATCGGACTTCTTGCGCTTCTTGGAATTCGACTTCAGATGTGGGATAGCGTTGGAGTTTGGGAGTGAGATCTCCGGTAGTGGTGGAACCTTCGGGGCTGCGGTAGGGATATTCGCTGGTGGGGGCGATTCGGACGGTATGGACGAAGGCGGAGAATAGGTAGTGATATCAACCGAGGGGGAGCGTGCTCGGTGGCCTGAAGATTGTGAGCTGGGTGAGGGAGAGTCTTCAGGTGGAGGTGAGGGTGGAAGAACGAAGAAAAATGTCCTGGACGCGATTTGGATCTGCGCCCTGTATACACAATGAGACACATCGTCGCGAAGGAGTACTCGTTTGTAATGCACGTACCGGTCGCCTAGAGGCACTTTGCTGCCGCTCCCTGACCATACACCGTCTACCCAGGCTCCGTTACGACCGATGACAATGAGAACGAAGCGCTCCTCGTCTTCGTCATACTCGATCTTCGCGTGCAGACGAGACACGCTCTTGAGAGGCCCAAGGTCTACATCGACCTGAGGGCTGTCCGAGGAAGACGCGGTGTTCGCTGGAACGCAGCGGCGGCCAATGGTGACATTCAGGGTCTGGAGATAGTAGACGAAGTTGGGGAAGACAAGGCTGTAGTACGCGCTGATCTTGTCCTGAGGGGCGTCCTGGGGGTCGTGGTGAGGAAAGACCGCGCCCTGGGGGGTATCGTGGAGGAGGGCGGGGGCAGTTGTGGCCATAGTGTGGCGGGGCGGGGTGGGGCGGGGCGATGGAGGTGACCGAGCACGTTCAAGAAGACGCCCTCAACAAACGCTCTCCCGCTCCGTCCTCACTCGGCGCTCCCCGGCACTCTCCCGATCACACCGATTCGGCCTTGTCTTCTCTCCCGCTACCACCGCTCGCACGTTCCTCTCTCTCTCTGTCCCTATCTCGTCCTCAGCTGACTGCTTTTGCCATGGCCGAGCCTCTCAAGGACCAAGCGGAGCAGAAGCTGGACGACCTCGCCGACCACAATGTCGACTCCACCGACTCCGACCTCCGGTACATGGCGTATGGTGCGCGGCTGAGGACTGCGCTCCGTGCCGGGTCCAGATACATCGCCTATGTACGCTTCTCCGGACGCTCGTCGCTGTAGCAGCTATAGATTCACCACAGACTAGTGACGTTGGCGAAGCCTTCCGCCCTGTCGTCCACCCGGCCGTGGTGACCGCAGCCTACGGAGTCTCATGGCTGTATCTCACCGGGTTCGTGAAGCATGTGCTTGTCTGCCCCGTATCTGCGCGTCCTGATATAGCATTCTCACCTCCAGAGACGTCGGATACGAGACGTACAAGGCACACCGACGAGGACCTAGCGCTCTTGAGGCCGCAACTTTCTCGGAGCCAACCCGTCTGTCGATGGTCGCCGTCAAACGCGCGGTCTTCCAGTCGGTCGCTTCGATGTATGTCATTTCGGAGGATCATCGCATTCCATAACACTGATCTGAATGTCCACCCCTAGGGCTCTCCCTGCCTTCACCATCCACACTGCTGTCAAGCAGGCCAAGAAGGCGTTCGTGAACGTGCAGAATCCTCGCCTGAAGACGTGGGGCCCGACTGTGACTGGCTTGGCAATAGTCCCTGTCCTGCCGTACCTCTTCGACAAGCCCGTAGAGCATGTCACCGACGTTGCATTCGAATGGATCGAGAAACAGATTGCTCGCTCACAAAGCGAGGGCAAGGGCAAGTCAGAACTCTGATCACACATTCTCGCATAGACGTGTGGTATACAGCTTAGTTGTCTCAATACAATTTACGTTCTCCGCTCTCGTACGTACATTGCAGACGATCTCAAATACAAAGGAAGGTCTAGTATTACACGATTGTACAGACGCTTCATGACTACGTAACGAACACCGACCACTAGTGTACCTAAACTATGCGAAGCAGGAGGGAATAAGGAAGAGGAGAGGGGGGCATGGGGTAAGCCGTATGGAATAATTCACGGGGAAAGGACGTGCGGGATGCAAATGCAGATGCAGTGTAATGTGAGCGAGATGCATACGAGGTCGACTGGCGAGGAGGCGAATACGAAAGCAACACGACGAGCAAGGATTCCAGAGGCCGAGTAGCGTTCACAGTAACCGACCAAGAGCAACGGGTATTGAGCTGATCGAATTCGGGGGAATGACGCCGACCTCGGTGACGACAGCGGTTACGCACGTCGGTGGCGTGAGGTCATAGAGAGGGTTCAGGATCTCGAGGTTCGGTTGGTTCTCGAGCGTCAGAGACTCTCGGGGCTTGTTGTTGGGGAAGGACGAGAAGAGATCTCCGAGTGGGGCTGGAAGGTTCGGGCATGAGCGAGAGCAAGGAGCCCGTAAGCTAGGCGTTACTCACCGAGCTCGTTCTTCGTGAAACTGTCTAGCTGGATAGTTTCCGAGAACTTGTACGTCTCGCAGCACACGACGACAGGAACCGAATGCCGCTTCGCCATCATCGCCACAAGTGCCGTGCCCGCGCGCGAGTAAACCGCGCCGTTTGAGTGGATGGAATGAGCGCCAATGAAAACAGTGGACACTTCGCTCATGACGGAGCCAAGAGCGGGGAGAAGGAGATATGTGCACTGGATGCCTGCTTCAGAGAGGATGGCTACTAGTCGCTTGCCTAAAACACGCCTGTCAGACGTATTGCCGATAATTTTAGAGGCCTTGACTCACCCTCGAGCATCGGTCTCGAGTCAACAACGATGGCGGAGAATTTACGGCCGGATGCATGTGCCTCGAGCAGCACCTTCTCCACGACGGAGGACCTGTTCCAAACATGAGTAGTCTATTTCAAGCCTGGAACGTGCGCGGCGCACCGAGCATATGTGAGAATTACGTCTCCGTCCTTGATCTTGTTCCCGGCCGTCTCTTGGATGACCTGGTCTGCGATGATGATTCGCTCGTGGATGTACGTATCGATTTGGCGGCAAAGCGCATCCTTGGCCTAGATGCAGACGGCGTAAACAGCGTGGACTTGTGACGGTCCGTAATAATAGTACTTACGTCTTGCTCAGGGAGATCGAAGTCCGTTCCGCTAATGTCCAGCTTGAGCTGACGGATAGCATTGCCCATGGTGACCGACATAGGCCGTGCGGCGACTAAGTGGTTGATTTGGGGAGAGAGATATGTCATGAGGTGCCGGGAAAGCGTGTGGTTGGGTGGCGTAACGTAGTCTTGGATGATCTGAGGGTAGTGGCTCAGTAAAAGTGAGGCAATCTTCGAAGCGCAACGTACAGTCTTGAAGGCAGTCAGGGTAGCTATACAGCGGGCATTCGCACCGGTAATCTTGAAGGTAGAGAATTGCAGAGCGAGTCGGGCTATGGCGGGATGGATATCTCCTTTCGCGGCGTTCACAGGCTTCGGGAGGCCGAAATGCGAGAAGATGAGGAGGCCACGGGCCTGATTCTTGCCCATTGTATCCGTCGTCGTAGAAGCTTGGCCCGCTTTCGCCTTTTCAGCAGCTCGTACAGCAGCGGGTGCAGCGGTCTTGGGTTGAGCCTCCGGGGCGCGTTTCGCAGCCCCTCCCGTGGATGCAGCCTGATCCTTGGGCTTCCCAGGCGTCTTGCCGTTGACTCCGTTTACTGCGGTTTTGGCAGCTTTCGCTGCGCGCTGCTTCTCTTGGAGTTCACGCCGCTCCGCCTTCGTCCTACGAGTCAAGCCTGATTAACCACAGCACCGATCCGATCATTATCCAAAGGACTCACATCGTCTTCTGCGACTTCGGTTGGCCCGCGGATGGCTCTGCAGTTGGGGGCCCGTTCGGGGGGTGTACGTCGAGTGTCGCCGCTGGCGCCATGACTTTTGCTATGTCTCTGAGAGGAGGAGGTAGAGGTGTAAAGAGCGCGGCGGAACTTGTTTAAATTTGGAGCGGACAATGGTGCACCACGCTAGCCACCATAATTTGGGATCGAGTCAGGCCCCATAAGCGCTCGCGCGTATCACTAGGCGGCCCGCTTCTACCGGAGCGCTTGCTCCTCCCGCCAACCCGCTTACATCAGCCGTGGCGTCCCCGCGCCAAGGGTCCGAGTGCGACGCCGGCGGGCGTAGCCTGCTTTACAACACAACCACGACGTCTGCAGATCGTTTCTGCCACTTTCTCCCCTTCGCTCCTTTTTGAACGCGGTAGAAGACAAACATGGTGCGTCTCATTCCGTTTCTGCAATGTGAAACTACTGACACTCGTTGCAGGGTGTCCCGGCACTTTTCCGCTGGCTCAGCAAAAAGTACCCCAAAATCAGTGCGTCCTGTGTTTCTTCGGCCGCAGGGGCGTTGCTCACGTTGTGCTCGCAGTTCTTCCCGTCGTAGAGGCGGAGGCCACCAAAGTTCCCGGTGACGACGGCAATGAAGTCACAGTTCCGGTTCTTATGACCGACCCGAACCCCAACGGAGAAGAGTTCGACAATCTGTACTTGGACATGAACGGTATTGTAGGTGCTCTATTGTGTATGCGTATCGAGGACGTTTCTAACGTCTCATACAGGTCCATCCATGTACGCATCCGGAGGGCAAGGTAAGAGGCTCAGTTGGAACGATGATACACCGGATACTCATGCCGGGTGCATAGCCGGCTCCTGAAACTGAAGAGGAGATGATGATTGAGATTTTCACCTACACGGAACGGGTCGTCAACATGGTGCGACCGCGGAAGCTGCTCTTCATGGCAATCGGTAAGTTCCTCCTTCGCTCTTCCAAGAACAGCGTCTCAAGGACCACAGACGGTGTCGCACCGCGCGCCAAGATGAACCAGCAACGATCTCGTCGTTTCCGTACAGCCCAGGAGGCCAAGGAGAAGGAAGAGGCGCACAAGGAGTCGGTGATCTTGTGGGAGGGTGCGTGTGTATGCTGTTTTGTGCGATACGTCTACCTGACATCACCTACGCAGCCATGGGCAAGACCCTCAGTGAAGATGAGAAGAGCAAGAAGCCGTGGGACAGCAACGCTATCACCCCCGGCACGCCTTTCATGGACATTCTCTCAGCCTCCTTGCGTTACTGGGTCGTCAACAAGATGAACACTGACCCGGGCTGGGCAGATGTTAGTTCAGTACCTTGACACCGAAGCTTAGTATTAACATCTTTCCTCTATCACAGATACAAGTCATTATCTCTGACGCTAGCGTCCCGGGCGAGGGCGAACACAAGATCATGGACTGGATTCGACGCCAGCGGAGTAACCCTGGACATGACCCCAACACCCGACATGTAATCTACGGCCTGGTAAATCATGCCTTTCCCGTCATTTTGCATGCAGACTAACATGATATTCACATCAGGATGCCGACCTCATCATGCTCTCACTTGCGACTCACGAGCCACATTTCCGTGTGTTGCGTGAAGATGTGTTCCACCAAGAGGGAAGTCGCACAGCGTGTCGGATATGCGGGCAAGAAGGCCATTACGCCGCCCAGTGTACTGGGACAAAGGCAGAAATCAAGAAGCCTCCCGCCGAGAAGAAACCGTTCATTTGGCTCGACGTGGCCATATTGCGCGAGTATCTCGAGGCCGAACTGAATGTTCCTCAGGTTCCGTTCCCGTTCAGCTTCGAGCAGGCCATCGATGATTGGGTGCTGCTGATCTTCTTTGTCGGAAACGACTTTTTGCCTCATTTGCCGTCTCTCGAGATTCGGGAAGGTGCCATCGACACTCTGCTGAAGATATGGCGTACTGAGCTGCCCCGCATGGGCGGCTATATCACGAACCATGGTCAGTTGGAGTTGACGCGCGCACAGATCATTCTTGAGGGACTTGCGAAGCGCGAGGACGAGATCTTCAGAAGAAGGCGGGAATGTGAGTATCTAACAGTCGCATCATCGCTAATGATACTAACAGCATGCATAGCGGAGGAACGTCAGGACCAATCTGCGAAACGTCGGAAACTCGAGAAAGAGATTCGCGACGGTACTGCTAATGGGACTATCGCCCCCTCTGCATCCTTGAACCTCACTGCCAACCCTACTGCCCCATCATCCCTCCCTGCTCGGCCTGATTTTGCTGCGAAGGCGGACAGCATTGGCCTGGGCGGTCCGAAAACTTCCGAGACCGCTGCGCACGCTCCTGCGGCTGCTCGAGCACTAGCCGGTTCCAACCGCGATATAGTTGCGAACCGACATGCTATTCGTCTAGCGAACATGAGTGCCGCAGAAATGCTCAAAGCTGAGATGGCTTCGCTTGTCCCAGTGAAGCCGTCTAAAAATTCACTCTCTACCACTGCCGCTACACCTGCTCCACTTGCCACGGACAACTCTGTAGAACCTACGACTGCCCCGAGTGCGACCTTCCCGAGCGGCGACGAGCTCGAGATCCCTGGATTGGGTGGAGTGTCGTCCACGCCCCCTACTGGTGCTGTTGAGACGAACGCCCCGTCTGAGCCGATGCACGTCGAGAACGGCACTGCTCCGAAAGCCAACGGCGAAGCCGAAACTCCTGTTGTCGAGGCTGAAGATGTTGTGATGGACGATACCACCGCGCGCGGTCGCAAGCGGAGCATTCATGAGGTCGAAGCTGAGGACGCCAATGTTGACGCCGACGGAGATGTGACCGTTGACATCGGAGATGATGACGACGACCCCGCGCCTACGAATACTTCTATGAAGTTGAAAGTCAACCCTGACGGCACGGTCGAGCAGGAGGACATTGTGAAGTGCGTGTGGTCTCTCTGTGTGACGGTATATGTTGTTGATTTGTCAAACTTTAGACTCTGGGAGCCCGGGTACAGAGAGCGATACTATCGCCAGAAGTTCGGTGTCGAGTACGACGACAAGGCATTTAGGAAGGAGTGAGCTTCTCGGCACCGCTTTTTCCATGTTCAGTCTCTTACGTTACTTCTCAGGGTCACGACCCGATACGTCGAGGGTATGGCATGGGTGCTGCAATACTACTACCAAGGCGTACGGATCATACTTCTTCCGGGCTTGATGCATTCTAACACCATCTTGACAGACGCCGTCGTGGACATGGTACTACCCATACCATTTCGCACCATTCGCCGCCGACTTTGAAGATCTCGATAAGATGGATCTCCAGTTTAACCTTGGGAAGCCCTTTAGGCCGTTCGAACAGCTCATGGGTGTCTTCCCAGCCGCGAGGTACTTTCCCTCCGCTATGCATACCGTAATCACAACAGCTGATCTTTGGGGTGATAAGTCGACAGCACATTCCGTCCACGTTCCATGACCTCATGACGGAGGAGACATCCCCGATTATCGACTTCTATCCCTCTACCTTCGAGATCGACATGAACGGCAAGCGGATGGCCTGGCAAGGTGTGGCTTTGCTCCCCTTCATCGATGAGAAGCGTTTGTTGGAGGCCATGGGCACCCGGTACGACGGCTTGACCGAGGAGGAGAAGCGGCGGAACACGATGGGCCACGACGTCCTCTTCGCCTATGAATCGAATGCGTTGTACCCGAGCCTCGAGGCGCTATACGGGAAGCGCAAGAAGGACGAGGTAAGTTCTTAATATCAGTGCTGCTCTTCGCTTTTGCTGATTACGTGCTGTAGCCAATGCCGATCGACGTGAAGGTTAGCAAGGGCATCAGCGGCTTCTTGCTACGCAACCCAGACTGCATCCCCGACTCGACGTACTTCAATCCGCTTCCGACTCAAGACCTCCCTGATATCAAGAACGATCGGTCGCTGTCCGCGTTCTATCTCTTCCCCAAGCAGCTGTCGCCCCATCGCTCTATCCTGCTTCCCGGCGTGAGGCGACCCGCGCCGATCCTCAACTCCTCAGATCTTGAACAGGCGCGGCGCGGCGGCCCCAGCAGTCGCGGACGCGGTGGTGGTGGCTATGATCGGGGTGGCCGCGGTGGCTTCCGCGGTGGTCAAGGCGGGGGCGACTACGGAAACCGCTCCAACGGGGGCTGGCAGAATGGCGGCTCGCAAAACCAATCTTACAACAACAACCAGCAGTCGTACACCCAGCAGTCATACTCCTCGTCGTACCAGTCGTACCAACGCGGCCGTGGTGGCTTCTCTCAGCCGAGTTCCGCACCCAGGGGCCAATATAACGACTTCGCGGCCGCGCCTTCGCGTGGTCGAGGCGGGTACGGCGGTGGCGGGCAGGGCAACTCCTATGGTGGTTACGGCGGCGGGGGTGGCGGCGGAGGCGGGTACGGTGGCGGTGCACGAGGCGGATACAACGGCCAAAGTCAAGGCGGCTACAGTCAGGGTGGGTACAACCAAGGCGGCGGGCAGGGTGGCTACAGCCAAGGCGGCGGAGGCTACAACGGGGGGAGCCAGGGTTACGGTGGCTACGGCGGTGCCCAGAACGGTCAGGCGCCGGCCAGCAACGGGGGCTATGGAGGAGGCGGCTCTTATGGTAACGCACGCGGCGGATATAACGGTGGCGGTCGGGGACGGGGACGTGGTGGTCGTTACTGAGTGTGTTACCGGACCTTATCTATATGTAGTACTTTTATAATGTGCCCCTTGTATGTTTGTGCTCTGGTGTACATCATGCTTTCTCTTCCGACGGTGTGCACGCGTTTAGGTCAACGTTGCCATGCATATATCGAGACAGCTTAATGAGAACACTAGGTATAAGACAGCAGCTATCCATCCCATACACGAGTCATGACAGAGTCTATAGCATAAGTACATATGTCGAAATCAACTTCTTCTTTTCCTTGCCTGCCTCCTCATAGATGTGATGCTCTCCTGGACTCGTCCACGGCCCTACATAACCTCCGGCTGGACCGCAAGCAGGTACACCGCATACGTCCTGTCGAGCTCCTTCGCGCGCTTCCGCACCTTCTTCTCCATCTTGCGCTTCTTGCGCTCCGCCTTGCGCTCCCGCCGCGCGCGTCGTGCCTCGCGCAGCTCCGACTCCGCCTGGCGGCCGTACACCCCAGCTCCCGCGCCGCCGTACGCGCCGCCGTAGCGGTCGCGGTCGCGCAGGCGCTCCTCTGCGGAGTCGTCGCCGCCGTCGGACGACTCCGACGGCGACGACACGTCGTACTCGTCGAACCCGGGCAGCTGCATGTCGACCGTGCCCGCCATGCGCCCCGAGCGCCGCTCGCGGCCCTTGTACAGCACCATCTCGACGCCGCGCGCGCGGAAGAAGGACGCGTTCCAGAGGTCGATCACGTCGGCGGCGAGCGTCGAGCGTTTCGGCGCGCGGCCGTCTGCGGAGTACTGCGGGACGGGGAGCGTGCCGGCCCATGCCATGGCGAGGTCCTGTGCCAGGCAAACCGGTGAGCTGTATATTCGCAAGCAGATGAGCGAGTACGAGTACGCACCTGCATGAGCCGGATCCAGTCCTCGTGGTACACATCGTGCGGCACGAGCACAGCGGGCATGCGCGGGATCACGTCCAGGAAATCATCCATATCCTGGATCTTCATGATCTCAAAGTGCGTGTACGGCTGCGCGCGGTTCGGCGGGCGCGCAAAGCCCTCCGGCACCGTCAGCATCGCCGCCTGCTCCTGCGGCGGGATCGGCATGCTCGCCCCGCCCATGCGCGGCGATGCGTGCGCGGCGATGCCCGAGCCTCCGTAGCCCCCGTACCCTGCGGACGGCGCGCCATACGCGCTGGGCTGGGGGGCGCCGTAAATCGACGATGTCTGCACCTGCGGGTTGCTGTAGATGTTCATGTTCCCGCCGGGCTGGCCGTACGGGCTCGGGCTGGGCGCGCGCGAGTGCGAGCGCATCGGCTGGCCGATCGGTTGGCCTTCGAGGACGTGGCCTGGGGGATACATGCCGCCCCCACCGGGGAGCGGTGCCGCCCCGCCGTAGGGAGACGCTCCGGGACGCATCGCGTTGCCGTAGGGTGACGCTGCGCGCTGGATGCCGCCTCCAGGTCCGTAAGGTGACGCGGCACGCTGGATGCCACCACCACCGTAAGGAGAGGCAGCACGTTGGATCCCGCCACCGCCGTATGGAGAGGCGGCACGCTGGATCGAGGCAGCCTGGAACGGAGACGCAGCCCGCGGGATTGCGCCAGGCTGGTACGGAGACACAGGCCGCGGGGCGATGGGGACCTGGTAAGGAGACGAAGGGCGCGGGAGCGCGCCCCCAACGCGGTATGGGGACGCCGCCCGCGGCAGAATGTCTCCGGGGCGCGGCGAGGGCGGGTGGTACGCAGCCGAGGGCGGGTACGCGCCCCCAGGAGCCGCGGCGTACTGCGCGGAAGACCCGTACGGCGCCGCGCCGTAGTTGCCCCCCACGGCGGGCTGGTACGTCGACGCCGGGCGGTCCGCGCCGCCGTACACGGAGTTGCGGCGCGAGCGCGCGGTGCGGTCGCGGTCGCGGTCGTAGTCGCGCTCCCGGTCACGGCGGTCGAGCTCGACGTCGCGCATGCGCCGCTCGAGCTCCGCGGTGTCGTACTTGTCGTACTGCCCGTAAGCGCCGCCGCCGACAGGTGCGGCGCCGTACGTGCTCGCGCGGCGGTCCCGCTCGCGCTCGGCACGGTCGCGTTCGCGTTCGGCGCGGTCCCGCTCGCGCTCGCGGTCCACCGGGCGGCGGTAGTAGTCGTCGTCGCGCTCCCGATCGCGGTCGTCGTCGTAGCGGTCGCGGGGGTCGCGCCGGTCACCGTAGATGGAGCCGCGGGAGAGGTCGTTTTTGCGACGGTAATCGTCGTCGCGCGCACTGCAGAACGCCCAGCCCGCGGTGCTGTGAGTGAACGATTCGAATCGGGGACGCAGAGGGACAGACGTACCCGTATGATCGGGCGTCTGGGTTGCGGCCAAATGAGGCGGCGAGATCCTGCCCGCGATGGCGCAAAGTCAGATCCTGAAGAACACGGCTTGCTCCGCGGGGGAGGGACTTACAGCACCGGCGGGGGTAGCATTGGACGGCACGACCGATGTGGCCTCCGCGGGAATCCACTGGATGCCGTTCACGACGCCCTGGGGAGTCTGGTAACTGGCGATCGGGATCTCTGTTAATATCTGCACACAGATCAACCGTCTATGAAACGTACCTTGCTGCAACCGCTCTACATCCCGTACAACACGGTCAGTGCTACGCTCCCTAACATACGATCGCAAACATAACAAATGTGGAAGTGTACGCACTTGAACGGGTGGTAGACGACCTGCCCATCGCTGCCGACGGTAGTCGTATAAGTGATCGAGCCCGGCTGGATGTTCGCAGCTTGCTGAGGGGTGGTCGTGGGGAACGGCGAGGGCGAAGCGTGCTGCATGAGGGGCGAGGTCGCCCCGTACGGCTGCCCGTAAGAAGCCATGGCTGGAAGAGGTAAGCGGTGGGCGCAGTCGGGGTCGATGGCGGGCGATCCGGAGAAGCAGCAAGCTGAGATCGGTGAGCAGGCTCTTTGCGCTGCACGCGGACAAACGGTGGATAATGTGCAGCCCGCACTCGAGCAGAGGCGTGAGCGGGCGAAGGACGGGGTTATCGCAGCGATGTACGATGATCTGTGTATATATACTTGGGAGCTTAAGCCCCGATTGTGTCTGCAGCGTGGTGGACGGCAAGATCCAGGAGGACGGATTAGCCGAAGTCGTGCTTAATACCCGACCGCTCTGCGTCCCCGGTGCCTGCCTCATGCGAACTCGCTCTGTGGCCTTCTCCAGGGGCATCGCAGAGTTCAGTAGAATGAGGCGAAGAGAACAAGGCATTAAGAGTCGTAAATAAAGAAGAGTACAGTGCAGCTAGTCCGTGGAACCCAGGCCTCCTCATGAGAACCGCCACCAGATGAGGATGATGAGAATAAACAGCACGCCGCCGATGGGTGCATACTGCCGTAGCATCGCTTGGAAGTTGATATTCCGTGCGGCCTTGCGGTATTTCTCCGACTCGGACCGCAGAGACGTCGACAAGTGCGACATCCCTGGCGCAATCACGTACTACGTGAGCTTGCCGGAACACGGTGCGCGCGCTGAGTGTGGACTCACGGTCAAGCGAGTCGCCTCTCCACAAGAGCTCTTCCATGTTCTTTGTCATGATGCGGGTGACGTCCTGGAGCTCGCCGTTTAGCTGGTCCATATGCGATGCGCCGGCCGCGCTTGCGGTGCGCGTGTCCTGGTATAGCCGTGTTGTCTTGGACATGAAGGTGTCTACGGAGGCCGTCGTTAGGCCGGCGCGGCAAGCAAGAGGTGGCGCAGCGTGTACGTACCAAAGCCAACGAACGCGTAGGGTTTGCGGACGGTGTCCACCTTGGCGCCATAGGATACTTGGAACTCTTTCGAGACCTCGTCCAGGTATGAGAAAGCGAGCTTGCGGGGGTATGACTTGTCGGTGATGACGAGGTAGATGACATTGTCTGCTATGAGGTAGCTGGCGAACAGGGACACGGAGATGAGCGCAACGGGGTGGGAATGGAGCGCGAGCAGCACGCACTGCAGAGTATGTTGGCCACTCTCAATAGAGCACCGTGGTTCGGAGTTTGCACCTATCCTGCGGAAGATGAGCTTGGCCTGCTGCTTGTGCTCGGACAGAGCTTGTTCTGTCTGCTCGGCATTAGCACGGTTGATGAGCAGGACGAGGGCGGGTACCGGACCTGTTCGTCGTCGACGCTGGCAGCGAGGGGGAGAGCATCCGAAGCACGGACGACGAGCGTGGACTTGACCATGATGGTACGGTGGCGATGGTACGGTGGCTGAACGGGTGTAGAGAGCGTAGAGTGAGCGGAGGAGCGGTGCCAGGTAGCGAGTGCGGGCGCTTCGTGCGAGATACGTGGTGTCAGCGCACGTGTCATGACGACCCTAACCCTACTCCGGGGCTTGCCCACTCACGGCTCGACTGATGGACGCCGGAAGCCGAGAAGAGTCGCGACGGTCTTTCGCTTTCACGAGAATTCAACGCGCACATCGCTCTCTCCTCCCTTTTCTGCCCCCAACCACCATCTGCTGTCGCGCGTAGCCCACCGCCGATCGTTGCACAGCGCCATGCCCGCTTCCAGCCTCGTTGACGTCAAGCACCAGGTCCGTACAGCCTACAGCCTCTGCAATTTAGGCACTTAGCTCCAATTCCCCTGAATTCGCTCACCTGCAGCTCACGTTCTACGGTGCCTACCATGACCACCCGATTAATGTCCTGATTCATATGATCTTCGTCCCGGCCATCCTCTGGTATGTTCTCCGAGGCCAGGACCTCATCCGGTGCTCAATGCCATCCACATAAGGTCGGCTCTCATTCTCGGCTCTCATGCCCCCTGGCCCGACTTCTTCCCGCAACTCCACCTCACCTTCGGCAACTACTTCGCATTCGACCTCAACTGGTCCGGCCTCTGGGTCGTCTTCGTCGGCATCTACTACTACTTCCTCGAGCCCACCGCTGCCGTGCGTCTTCCACTGCCACTGCTCGCTTACCGCCCTCTGATCCGCTGCACCAGCTCATCTACACCCCCGAGTGGCTCGTCATCGGGCTCAACGCCGCTGCATACGCGCGCAAGCCTGATGGCCTCAAGAACGCGCTGCTCCTGCACGTCGCGTCCTGGGTCGCACAGTTCTCTGGGCACTTCTTCGCAGAGGGCCGCTCGCCCGCGCTCCTCGATAACTTGCTCGGCGGTAAGCCACTGCGCACACTGCGCGACATGCACGCGTAGCTGATGCATCGCACTTCGCGTCTATAGCTCTCGTCCTCGCGCCCTTCTTCGTGCACCTCGAGATCCTCTTCAAGCTCGGCTACAAGCCGCAACTGCGCGAGAACATCCATCAGAGTGTCAAGCAGACGATCGCGGACATCAAGACGTCAGAGGCTCAGGCCAAGAAGAAGGAACTCTAACTGTACCTCTAGCGGATTTATCGCTGCTCGGCACAAACACTGCACGCACCCTCAATGTATATGCGACCAATTTCAATTTCCTGCGCCTCTTGGATTCTGGAATTCTGGACTTCATAACGAAACCCCTACGTGTTCGCCCCTACGCTCGTGCTTAGTCTGTAATTTACCTATTTTGTACAACATGTGTTAAATCATCCGCTTCGCGCACACACACACTCGCAGACCCTCTGTTTTTATCCGACGTTCAGATGAGGCTCGCAGGAGGGGGGAGAATCGGCTCCCCGGTCGGGGTAACGTAGCACGACGTCAAACCGCCGTCGACCTTGAAGTCCGTGCCCTGGCAAGAATATGCACCCGGTCAGCACTCCCACAAGCCCTGCGGGATGTCAGACATACCGTCATGTAGCTGCTGTCGTCGCTGGCCACTGTACACACAGCCATAAGACATCAGCATTGAACTAGCACGACTCTGACAAGCTGGAGCACGTACGGAAGAGCGCGCCCTTCGCGACCTCGATCGCCTCGCCAAACCGTCCCATGGGGAGGTGCACCAGGCGGCGGTCGCGCTTCTCCTGCGTGTTGAGGAAGTCCATCAAAAGCGCTGCATACGGGGCACCATGGATGGCAGCGGGGTTCGCGCGAACGGGCGGGGGGGCAAATGGCATCGGCCGGTCAACAGGGGTCCCTTATCGAGTGAGGGGAAGGGGTACGTACGAGTCTTAAGCGGACCGCTGCGCAGCGGGCGATCGCAATTCCGTTCCGTCGTTCGGGGGTTCGGGGAGTCGGTTAGCGATAGCGTACGCGGCGCGAGAAGCGCGCCTAGGCAACTCGGGGGACGCACGGGCAGATGGAGTTGAGGCGGATGCCCTCGCGCGCGTGGACCATCGCCAGCTCGCGGGTCATCGCGAGCACGGCGCCCTGCACGTTCGCGGATAGTCACTATCGGTTCGCTTGCGCGCCAGGGGCAGCATATCTGTTGCTTACCTTCGATGCCGTATCTGTGTGGGCCGTCGGACGGGGTCAGCAAGTGGCCGATAGCGTGTTGGTATGTGCGAGGAACGTACAGGCGAGCTGAGGCGTCGCGGCGCCCATGAGCGCGACGAAGCTCGCGGTGTTGATGATGCTGCCGCCGGTGTGCAGGCCGCGCGCGGCGTCGGTGGGGTTGTTGCGCATCGCGAGGATCGCGTACTTGCAGCCCCACCACACGCCCTTGACGTTGATCTGCATCGTGAGGTCCCAGATGCGCTCCTCCGTGTTCAGCGCGGTGTCGTCCGCAGGGTGCATAATGCCTGTGGCGGGGCCCCTCGTGAGTATGGACATGCGTGTCGCGTACGGTGCGGCGCTGCCGTTACGCCGCTGTAGCAAGAACCACGAGTTACGTACCTGCGTTGTTGAACTGGCGGCGGCCCCTGATCAGCGTCCGGGACGCCAGTGCCCGGACAGACGGATAGGACGCACCATGATGTCGAGACGGCCGAACAGCTCGACCGCCTTGTCGACCGCCGCCTTGATGTCCGCCTCCTTGCCAACATCTGCTTTTATAGCGGCAGCAGAAACGTTCGGGAAACGCTGCTTGACGAGCGCGAGCGCCTTCTCAGCAGCCTCGATGTTGATGTCCACGAGCAGGACGTTCGCGCCCTCCTGCGCGAAGAGCAGCGCGGACTCGAGTCCAATCCCGCTAGATGGTGGGCCGCGAAGGTTGTTGAGTACGACATTATGGCAGGCGTGGATGCGCCGTTGTGGCGAAGTACTCACGAGCCGGCGCCGGTGACAAGAGCGGCCTAGTAATGACGCCATTAGAGATCGCGTGCACGAAATGTCGAGATCATACACTCGCACCTTGTGCTGAATTCTGCCAGACATGTTTGTGGTGTTGCGTGCGTTTGATCAGGGGGCGATGGCGAGAGGGAGCAAGGTGTGCAGCGTGCGCAAGAGGTTCGAGCTAGCTAGCTGCCAACTTCGACGCGATAAGCTCTGCCAGTGCCAAAATGACTATGACCGGAGTCATCGCATCGACCATCGATATGCAAGTCGACCTCGCCCTTCGCCTCTCTCTGTCCTCCCACCGCGCCGATACGCCCGTACACACCTGCTGCGCCCACGATAGGCTAGGGCTTGCCTATCTATGGTGTGCGCTGATCAGTCGTTCGCCATGACCTCAGGATGCCACGCAGCAACACCCCGAAATACCTGGTCTCAAACAAGCTTTTACCCTGATAGTTTGGGTCATCCGTACAGCGTGCGATGACACAAACTCAAACACCACCCTCACGACGATACGTATCACGCGGCGCGCTATTGGCAGATGGCGACGAGAGAAGGCGACGCCTCGAGGCTCGAAGGATCTGCGCTGTGCGGAGTCTGCGGAGGTGCCGACCGTCCTCGGAACCCGCGCGAGGACGACCATCGGGAGTGCCTCGCTCGGGAGAGGCTAGGGGGAAGAGGGCACCAGGAACTGCATTCAGCTCGCTACGCAGCCCGACATCGCGCGGGTCAGCCTGGGTCAGCCTCTTTACGCGGACCCTCGACGGCCCTGCAGTGGGTGCCGGAAAGTCGGGGACAGCTGGTGCGACTCCCGGAGATGCGCACGACCTCCAGACTGCAGAGAATGATTTTCCTTCCGAGTCGTTCCCCAACGTTAACGCCGTGACCGTCGTGCGCGATGCTCACTTCGCTTTGCCGCTTCGAAGTTCTATCAGAGGTTCGCAAGAAGACCGGCATCTCCGCGCTCAGTCGAATCGTTTCAAGCCGCCTTCTGCTCCCCGAATGCCCGTTATGTGGTTCGCAAAGATTGCAGCGTCCGCGATGTCGCTGAGGCGCGCGGTAAATTCTGCAGCTGGCAGGTACCTCGAGGCTCGCGCCTCGTGCCTCACAACGTCGTCGACCCTGCATACATTGCTTTCAACCCGCGCGGTCGGACGCGTTGTCGCCACCAGGGTCCGGTCTCCACAGCATGATCATCGAGCAGCGATCGAAGCTGGGGTCGAGAGATCTCATCGTGATGGCGGCTAGGGTCGTCTGAAATCGTGCCTCTCCGAGAGGCCGCAGCGTCCCTCACCGTCCACGTTCCTCCCCGCCAAGGTATCGTGCACCACCGTTGGCAACACTCCTTCTGCGGTCTGGCCGACGGCGGCTTAACGCATGCCCCCGCTCCGTATCACGCCGACGACCACTGAGACATGCCCGCGCCCGGCTCGGCGTAGACCGACATCTCTGGAAATCCGGGACCTCCTGATGGACCTTTTAGACCTGCAGAATTCGTACCCTCGAAGATCCATGGTGACATATTCGACGCTAGACGAGCCGCCATCCCCGACAACATCCGTCAATCTAGCACCGTTTGCAGCAGTCTGACGCTGCGAAGTGCGGCCGCGAAGCTCGTGTGGCGAACCTGCGCCCAATGGTGGCGCAACCCTGGACGCACTAAGAAGCTGCGCGGCGCACCACGTTGCGCGTTTTACAGTGTGCCTCCGCGAATTCGATGGCGAGCGTCTAAGCGCAGGTGAGCACGAAGCCTCAGCTTTATTGATGGTCTCGCGGCTGATAGATCCCCCTCCAGGCGATCTGGAGACATTTTCCCTTTCGAGGCAGAGAAGCTCAGGAGGGTTCTGCTATCAGCCATGCCCAGAACCGTCCCCCCGCTTCGCCAGCTGATCAGTGTGGGCCGGGTCCGGTGTGAACTGTACGCGTTCCTGAGCACAGATATTTAACGCTCCTCCACAGAGTAGTGCTCCAACCTCCCCCTACCCGCCCTCCCTTCTCCACCACCCGCTTGTACAGTATGGTCTACTCGCCGACCCTTCTGGATGCCGTCGCTGTCCTAGTGGCGGTCATCCTTTTCAATCGCCTCTTCTCCAAGAAGCGGCAGGGTCCCCTCCCGCCTGGTCCCAAGGGCCTCCCGATCATTGGCAACATGTTGGACATGCCCGCGAGCCACGAGTGGCGGACGTTTGCCCAGTGGGGCGAGCGCTGGGGTGAGATTTTTCTGCGCTACTGTACCTGATGCGCAGTGTGTTTCTGACGCCTTCCGTTCCCACATGACAGGCGACATCGTCTCGGTGACCTTCCTGGGCCAGCCGTACATCATCCTTAACTCCGCCAAGCATGCGTTCGACATGCTCGAGAAGAAGAGTTCCATCTATTCTTCGCGCCCCATCATCCCGGTCGGAGGAGAGCTCGTCGGGTGGAACCGCACCCTCGCGCTGCTGCCGTATGGCAACAAGTTCCGCGAGTACCGCCGCCTCATCTTCCAGCTGATCGGCAGCAAGAAGAACATGGAGCGCTTCGTCCCGCTCGTCGAGGACAAGACCCGGGACTTCATCGTCGAGGTTTACCAGCAACCCACGGAGCTCCTTAAGCACATCCGGAAGTAAGCGCACTCGCCAGCTTCAAACCGAGAACACGAAACTGACCGATGATGTCACCTCCGATAGGTCAGCCGGCGCGATCATCCTTACGATGTCCCACGGCTACGAGGTTCAGGCTGAGAACGATCCGTTTGTGGCCACTGTGGACGAGGCTATGGAACAGTTCGCTATCTGCACGTCTCCCGCTGGTTTCCTCGCCAACATCTTCCCTGCTCGTACGTCTAAAACTTACTTTCGAACGTAACTGGTGACTCATTCAAACCTGAACAGTCGCTCACATTCCCGCCTGGGTACCCGGCGCCGGCTTCCGGAAGGTTGCTGCTGCATGGCGCAGGACCCTCGACGAGATGTGTGACAAGCCCCACGAGTTCGTCAAGCAGCGCATGGTACGTTTGCATAAGTGTTCATTAGACTGAGCGCCCATCTAACCACCTCGCAGGCTAACGGCACGGACATCTCTAACTTTACGTCGGTTAACCTTGAGGGTGACATCACCCCCGAGCGCGAGGAGCTTGTCAAGAACGCTGCCTCGTCGCTTTACGCCGGTGGTGCTGACACGGTGTGTACTGTTCAACCACCATATTCGGCACCCACTGATCGCGGGAGAACAGACGGTCTCTGCGATAAACACGTTTTACCTCGCCATGACCCTTAACCCCGAGGTCCAGAAGAAGGCACAGGCTGAGATCGAAGCTGTCATTGGAACGGACCGTCTGCCTACTACCGAGGACCGCGATAACCTGCCCTACGTGAACGCCGTCCTCCTCGAGGTCTTCCGCTGGAACAACGTCGCCCCCCTTGGTAAGCATTCCCCTCTAAAAGTCTAAAGACCGCCCACGGGCTGACCTCGGGCTCGATAGCCATCCCCCACCGTGTCATCGAGGACGACTTCCATGCCGGGTACTTCATCCCCAAGGACAGCATTGTCATTGCGAACGTCTGGTACGTACCCCCACCTGCCCGATTCCGCTCCCGGGCACGCACCAACGCACGATCATAGGCGCATGCTGCACGACGCGGAGACCTACGCCGACCCGATGACCTTCAACCCCGACCGCTTCCTCGCCGCGCCCGGCAAGGAGCCCGAGACCGACCCCCGCGGCATGGTCTTCGGCTTCGGACGTCGGTACGTGTTCGATGTGCCCCCGCGCGCGCCTGCCCGCGAGCCTAACGGACGGCCCTTCCCTTTTGCAGCATCTGCCCCGGCCTCCAGCTCGCGGATTCGTCCGTCTTTTTGGCGGTCGCGATGTCGCTTGCGGTGTTCAAGATCGAGAAGCCGGTCGAGAACGGCGAGGTCGTCGAGCCCTCGACCGAGTACACCGCCGGCACGGTCAGGTATGTCCCTTTTTTCCCCACCCGACTCCGTCGCAGCGCGCTCACCATCGTCGCGTCCGTCCGTCGCACCAGCCACCCGCCCCCGTACAAGTGCGAGATCAAGCCCCGGTCCGCAAAGGCCGAGACGCTCCTGCACTCGCTCATCGAGCACAAGAACAACTAAAATCGTGTTCTTGTCTCTTTCCCCTCTCTCTCTCCGTCTTGATCTCTCCATCTTCGTCTCTCCATCTATCGGGCTTTCTCTTGGTTCCCGTTCGGCGCATACTCTAAGAGACGTGGCACCCACGCTATAGTCGCCATGCATAGATCACCACCCACTCGCATCCACACTCGGACAGTCGTTCCTTACCATTCTGCAGCTAGCCACCATCGCATCTGGCCTGTTGTGTATAAATGAATGCGATAATAGCCCGGTGGAGCCCGGGCACCCAAAGTTTGGAATCCTATCGAATTTGCAACGAGTGTGTGAGCGCAAAAATCGGTAAGGCCGGTCCTCCTACGTCTTCGGGACATGGAGGCTTACTTGTGACTTGGGCGCCCCGAAAGAAGCCATTTAGGCGTAGCATGATTAGGCGTAGTAGCCGCGATTGCACGCCTGAGGCGAGAGACGAGCGTGGTGCCACGCGAGGAATGCTACTCCCGCGAGGGTGTAGAGAGAGCCGTTCGGGACCGTAGAGGAGATGGTGTGGCGGGTGTACCGCCACCACGCCTCGGGTGCACGGCGCTTCGCGGGATGGACCCCGGATCCTTCTACTCCCACCACACGGTCTGTCTGCATTTCGGCTGGCGCAAAGTGTCTAGATTCGTAGCGGCGGTTTTAAACGGGACGCCCTGATGATGCTCGGGAACCCTGGGATCGTGCCCGAAACGCCACTCGATCCAACACTCCTCGGATCTAAATATTCTTGCATTCTTGCAGGCTAGCCGCCACGCTGGTAGCTTTTACTGTCAGCATGGCCGCCATTCTTCGTGTCTGCCACAGCCGTGTACAGCGATCGCATAGCGGGGCGCGGTAGCTTGCCGTCAGTCGGCTCACTCGGACACGGGAGCAATGCGACGTTATACGGTTACGCCGGCGCCACTTTGCACCGTCTACGGCGCAGGAGGTGAGTGTTATGACGGACCATACGGCTCGGACCTGAACTCTTGTCCTAACAGTCTCACTACCCATATCGTCTGGCGGCTCTGAAAAATCTCTCCAGACTCAGGGAAAGTTCGCGCCACAAACCGCCCAGCGGCCCCGTGCGCGGGTGGTGTTGATGCCCCGCGCCCGAGCTGGCCGCTCGAACGCAGTGATTGTGTTGACACTCACCCTAAAACGATGTGCGAGGGGCTCGGGACGATGTTCGGCATCCAAAAATCTCCCTCATGGCGCTCGAAGAAAGCCGCGCAAAGGCCTTCGGTCTATATGGCATTAGGTTGACTATGTCAGCCTTCCCTCCATTTGGGTAGTGTTCACAGTGCACATGTTCGGTTATTGGGACGTCCGGCCGAACTCCTTCTCCCGTATGATGCCTTGACCCGCCTCGCAGGCGTTCCGCGGAGGCCAGGCTTCCACCTGCCGTACCATGGAGCGGATGTCGCGTGGCCGCGTTCCCTGAACTGTCAGAGGCGCGGGCGGCCTCTTGCCATATATTGCGCGCAGATCCAACAATCTGAGTTATTCTGTGGCACTCAGGTGCCGAAGGGAGCGCGCCGATTGCAATCGATGTCCGTCCGGCTCGGTACTGGTCCACAAGCACTATGGATGGAGTTCGTGAGGATAAAAGCCCTGCTCATGGTGGAGTGAACTCTAGGTCCCCCTCATATATATGTCTCTCTGCTACGCCCCCTGGAGCTTACACACCTTCCTTCCTTTTCTTTTTCCAATCATGTCTACATTCACGTCCATCCTCTGTGCTATCCTTGCAGCAATTCTACTTGCCTACCGCCGTTCCCGCACACGGCGTCTCGGGCCACTGCCCCCTGGCCCCCAAGGTTGGCCCCTCATCGGCAACCTCCTCGACATGCCCACCACATACCACTGGCTCACCTTCTCAGACTGGAGCCAACGTTGGGGTAGGTTCACAACCCGATCTGCCAATGTTGTCGTCACTGACAAGTTCCACCACCCGCAGGCGACATCGTGTCCGTCACCCTCCTCGGGCAGCCCATGGTCATCCTCAACTCGCCCAAAGATGCAATGGCCATCCTCGAAAAGAAGAGCGCAATCACATCAGATCGAGCTTCACTCCCGGTCGCAGGTGGCATGATAGGCTGGTCGCGCGCCATGGTGCTCGCTCCATACGGCGACCGCCTGCGGGAGATGCGCAAGATGTTCGCACAGGTCCTCGCGAGCCGGCAGAGATTCGAACGCTTCCACGCACTGGTCGAGGGCGAGACGCAGCACTTCCTCCTTGGGCTGCGGACCCGGACGGATTCGCTCGTCCGCGATCTGCATAGGTGCGGCTCACTGTCGCCCCCTCCGTCAGATGTAATTTGACCGCGTTTGGCAGGCTGGCGGGATCGAGCATGATCACTATCACCTATGGGTACAAGGTCCGAGGCGATGACGACCACCTCATACAAATCGTCGACAAGGCTATGGCGGACTTCACAGAAGCGTCTGCCCCAGGTACCTACCTGGCCGACATATTCCCCTTTCGTAAGTCGACAGGCAGTGATGTGTCCGTAGCATAAATGCTGATAACGTTGGTGGCACTAGTGTGCCACATTCCTTCATGGGTTCCTGGGGCTCAGTGGAGGAAGAAAGTGGCGGAGCAGAGCAAGAACTTCAACCGAATGGTCGACATCCCGTTCAACTGGGTGAAAGCACAAATGGTGCGCGCATGCGAAGCACATAGCCGGACAACACAGTGCTGACAGATCTCTACGTTAGAACGCCGGGACAGCTCTTCCCAGCGTCGCCTCCGCACTGTTGGAGGGCTCCGACGGCCCTGAGAAGGAGGAGCTAATCAAGATGGCATCGGCTTCCCTGTATGCTGGTACGCCATCCTCTTAATGAGTGTCTTTACACATACTGAGAGCACTCCATTCAGGTGGCGCAGACACCGTGAGTGTGCCCGGCATGGAATAGTCCTGATCCTCGTGACTGACGTTGAACCGCAGACTGTCGCCGCCATGGCCTCTTTCTTCCTCGCCATGTCGTGTTTCCCCGAGGCGCAACGGAAAGCACAGGCAGAGATTGACGCGTTGATCGGCAATAGTCGACTGCCGACGTTGAAGGACAGAGACGCGCTTCCTTACTTAAACGCGCTAATGCTCGAGGTTCTACGGTGGATCCCCGTGGCGCCCATGGGTGAGTCCGAGCCGGTTTGTGGCTTAGTGGGGCAAGATCTGATGCAAATGTCCATCTAGGGTTCCCTCACCAGCTCAGTGAGGATGACTTCCACGAGGGCTACTTTCTGCCAAAGGGCACCCTCGTCGTTGCGAATATATGGTACGCCCCTTCGCGCTGCTAGGTGGCATCTTGCTGACCCCATCTCAGGCAATTCCTGCACGACCCACAAACCTACGCGGATCCGATGACGTTCAACCCGGACCGATTCGTGTCTACGGAGAGCAAAGAGGCCGAGCGCGATCCGCGGGACTTTTGCTTCGGCTTCGGCAGGCGGTAGGTCGCGCTCGGCGTTCTACCAGTGACTATGGCCGGTTTTGACAATGGGCGTTTAGGAGATGCCCGGGTATCGTCTTTGCTGAAGAGTCCATGTTCGCCCTGTTTTCCATGGTGCTCGCGGTGTATGACATATCGAAGGCGACCGAGAACGGTAGAGTCGTTGAGCCGCTCATGGAAGGGCAAGGCACTATCATAAGGTACAGCTTTCTATGCCATCATCAAACTGCTGTAGCTGACGTCCCGCCCGAAGCCATCCTGCTCCTTTCGGATTCACGGTGAAGCCCAGGTCCGACAAGGCTCAGGCGCTACTAAACGGGCTTGCCGCGGACGCACAACACGCATCGTCGCATTAACCTGTTCAGCGCTCTAGTCTGTCGTGTTCCACCGTGTGATATTATGCGGACCTCGATCCCGCGCGTTTTTACTACCCTGTTGTACCATCAGAGATACCTTGTAGCTTAGAGTGTGAGATGTACGAGATGTACGAGTATGTGCTATTACACCGATACCTACCGTGTGTTAGTATCACAATCTAGTCTCCAACAGCACCGTAGCGTGTGAGCCACAAGGCCCAGCCATATTGCGATTTGGCCTAAGCCCTGTGTTATTTGGAGGCGGGTTCGAAGTGGCTGCCCAGCCTCGAAGAGACATACTATGTCAGCCGCACCCAGGCCTCTTGCTCTCGAAATCTAAACGTATGAACTTGGGTTGTTATTCGCATCATCCATAACCCTCGCACCAGTCGTTCTTTGTGGAGCCATGGGAGCCTTCGTGGACCAGTTCCGACCAACGTCCTTCACGCCCCGCTATCCACGATGGATGGTAGGGTGGCCGTTGCTCATCTCTTCGTCCGCGCTGCCTTCCTTAGGCGACGCCATGTTCGGCTACAGCCAAGGCCTCATTGCCGCGCTCCAGGTCCAGCCGAACTTCATACGCAGGTTCTTCGGTAAGGATGTCACCCTCGAGCAGATTCAGAACGGTACCACCGGCGTAGATCCCTATGTGCAATGTAAGCCTCAGTCTGTCTATAGCCTTTGAGAAAACTCATGTCTGCCCCAGCAATTGTCGTGTCCTGCCTGAACATCACGGCATTCATCTCGGCGTTCTTCGCGGCGTACGTCTGCGACATCCTCGGGCGGCGCGTGTCCGTGCGGCTCGGCGCGCTCATCTACCTCGTCGCCTCGATCATCCAGATCGTCTCGCCCGACCTCGCGTGCCTCGTCGTCGGCCGCTCCCTGCAGGGCGTCGCCGTCGGCATCCTCTCTATGACGGCCCCCATCCTCCAGTGCGAGATCGCGCCCGGCCACGCGCGCGGACTCTTCATCTCGATCGAGTACATCTGCCTCAACGCCGGGTACGCGCTCTCCGCCTGGGTCGGCTACGCCTTCTTCTTCACGCTTCCGTCCGAGATCTCCTGGAAGGGCCCGTATATTGTGCAGGCGGCCATGGCGGCCATCCTCCTCGCCTGGTCCTTCGTGCTCCCCGAGACGCCGCGCTTCCTCGTCAACAGTGGCATGCCCACCGAGGGCCTCCGCGTGCTCGCGGACCTGCACGCAGCGGGGAACATCGACGACCCCGCGGTGCTCGCGACGCACCGCGAGATCGTTGACACCGTCGCGCGCGAGCACGCGCTCGGGAGCGCGTCCTGGCGCGAGCTGTTCACGCAGTACGGGCGGCGCGGCGTGATCGGGCTCACCTGCCAGATTTTCGCGCAGTTCAACGGCATCAACGCAATCCTTTACTTCCTGCCCGAGAACCTGTCGCGCGCGGGCTTCGACACACAGCACGCGCTCTTGTACGCTGCGGGCGCGTCGCTGCT
Organism: Trametes pubescens; assembly: GCA_001895945.1. Taxonomy (NCBI): domain Eukaryota; kingdom Fungi; phylum Basidiomycota; class Agaricomycetes; order Polyporales; family Polyporaceae; genus Trametes; species Trametes pubescens. The sequence goes on from MNAD01000773.1 coordinate 147,946, forward strand.
GTTCTGCACGGGCACGATCCCGACGGTGTTGTGGATCGACCGGGTCGGCGCTGACCTGTGTATTTAGCGGTGTGCTTGTACCTTTTCTTCTACGGTGCAACGTAAGTACTCGCATTCGGTGACGAAATAGTCAGGGTTTTTTTCACACTGAGACGCACCAGATGGGGCCCGGGGCCATGGCTGCTCGGCGCGGAGATCTTCCCGCTCCGCGCGCGTGCCAAGGGCATGGCGCTCTCGACGACTGCGAACTGGATCTGCAACTTCATCATCGCGTTTGTGACGCCACCGCTCTTCGCCTCGATCGGCGGCGGGTACTACTTCATCCTGGTCGGTTTCTGCGTGATCTGCGTGATCTTCGTCTACTTCGTGTACCCCGAGACGGCGCACAAGACGCTCGAGGAACTCGGGAGCGTCTTCAATGACGGCCCAAAGATCCCGGATGAGGAGAAGCCTGTGCTCGCGCTTGAAGCTGATACACTGGCTGTCCCAGCGACTGTGGGAGAGGAGAGGGGTAGTATTAGTAGCAACGCGGACTCGGACAGAACTCTGAGGCCGAGTATTGGTGGCAGCTTTGACGCCAAGAGTACGACAAGCAGGGAAGTGAAGGCGGAGCCATGAGGGGGGGACGATGAAGGAAACTACATACATGGCCGTTAGGACGTACTCAGCATTAAATGACAGCCAGAGCGACTGCCAGCCAGCTAGGTGCACATCGAATACTTGGTAAGATGATGTGCATTGCAAAGCCGGGTATATGCAGTAATAGCCCTAGAACGATAGCAGGTACATGGACAGAAAAAGAAACCCTGAGATGAAGCTGCAAACACGTTAGCGGTATGTTTGGCATATCGTATAGATGCACACTGACGATGAAAATGGTACATTGAACCGTACACCTGAGTTAGGTACTCCCGAAGACGTAGAGGAAGATGAAGCACTCGAATCCGTGGCCGAGGCACTGATACCGGACGCCGAGGTCTTGGTGGACTCACTCGATGAGGCTCCGGAAGCTGTTTCCGAGGGATTGACGAGTGCGTCGGTGGAGCTCGATGAAGCTAGGAGGGTGTTTGCGATCAGGAAAGGAGATCCCGTTGGTCCGTTAGGGGTGATGACTTGGTCGTGGGCGGCATCCAGCTTCGCCGTGTCAAAGGTGCCATAATGAGCGGCATCAATGTTCGCGAAGGTGCTATCGACCAGGCTGGGTCGTGAAGCCGATGAGTGGGACGCGATGCACTAAGTATTTCCTGCATCTCACTCACAGCATAGTGCTCAGAGACGACAGCGTGAAGATGTCAAGGCCGCGGTCAAACTGCGAAGGGTCCTCGAGAGACTGATGTATGTAGCACGTCTGAGAGTAGAGGGAATAAAGAACCTGCACAAGACGTTTCTATGTCAGTGCCGACAACAGGGCGTATACAGTGTAGCAACATACACCGGCGATCGCTCCGAGCTTCTCGGCACGAGCGAAGATATTGTCCTCCGACGCGTTGGTATCGGTGATGTTGGAGTCGCAGGATACAAATGCAACCCACGGGGTTGTCGCTGCCATGAACAATACGCAATCAGTACCTGCAACTTCACGCGGTAGAGCATGAGTAGTATCCACTGGCTACGGTAGCGGCGGCAGCGACAGAGTCGTCGAAGTGGACTAGTGCCCCCTACGAGTATAGTTTAGCATGCTACTATGACCAATTCATGCTGCCACGTTCATGGTGTTTACATGGTTCAGGCCGGCGTTCTGTGTACGCCGTAGGACAATTTGAGCATCCGTCTTGAAGAAGCTCTGGGACGCCCAGTTGACTTGAAGGACTGCATGGGCTTCCACGCCGGGGGTGATGGTAACGTTGCTGGGGTATGCCGGAACAAAAGAGCGGACGGCTGTGGTTAACAGTGATACAGTAAGGAGGGCAAGATAAGAAAGCGACCCGAAGACAGCCATGGGGACGGCTCCAGCCTACACGGCGGAGTGGAGAGATGTACGAAGGATGGAGCGACTCGAGCAGTCAGTTTGCCAAGGACACAGCTTTTGGCAGTCAGCGATCATTCCGCATTTCAACGCAGCCGGTACCGCCATCAGTACCGCGAGCCTGAGAGCAACCGGGCCACGCACTCCTCCCGGCTCCGCCATATCGTACTTCAAGCACCCGGACCCATTGCAGCTTTTGTGCAGCTGATCAGCACCAAGACTATGCAGCGCTGTAGGTGCAGCCGCTGCATCACCTTACACTGCCGCTGACATTACACATATGGGTTCACATTCTCAGGGACCGAGCGCGCAATTCCCATGGCCTTTCAGTGCATTTCGACGCAGCTAGATGCGAAGCCTAGTTCATAATCTGATCGGCCTTCGCATTGGTTTCTGTACGCCATCCGCCTGCGGTCGACGAGCCACGCATACTACCGATAGTCCGGGTGCCGCAAGCGCTTCGCACTAGCCGTCAACTACGTACACAACGAGCCCGGAAGTGAGTACACAACGGCTTGGGGTATATAAACTCACCATGTAAGGCCTGTAGGAGGCATACAACACAGTCCCACAGACATCGATCGATATGGCCAATTTCCAAAGTCTCAAATCGACCTTCAAGGGCGATATCCTTACTCCCGAGGATGTCGGATACGACCAGGCCATCGCGCGCTGGGCCAAGAACGCGGCACGCAAGGCGGCGGTCGTCACGTTCGTCAAGGACGCGGCGGACGTTTCCGCCGCCATCGCGTATGCGAAGCAGGCCCGTCTGCGCATCGCGATCAAGGGCGGCGGACACAATCCGGCAGGCGCGTCCTCGAGCGAGGGCGGGCTGGTGATCGACCTCTCGCGGTACTTGAACGGCGCACGCATCGACCCCGAGAAGAAGCTTGCGTACGTCGGCGGCGGTGCGATCTGGGAGACCGTCGACAAGGCCGCTATCGAACATGGCCTCGCGACCGTCGGCGGCACGGTGAACCATGTAGGTAGAGATTATTTATGTCACCTCAGTCGGCACTGACAGGTCTCTCCACAGACGGGCGTTGGAGGGTCAGTCTCGCATGTCCATTAGCTACGTGATGACTGGCACTGACAAACTGCACTCTTCAGTCTCGTCCTGGGAGGCGGTTACGGATGGCTGAGCGGTGAATACGGCCTCGCCATCGACAACCTTGTTGAGGTGAGCGGTTCGGCTGTGCCCAAGCACCCTTCACCCCGTCTAATGCGTGATACAGGCTACTGTCGTGACCGCCGACGGCACCATTCGCACTGCAAACGCGTCCGAGAACGCAGACCTCTTCTTCGGCCTCCGCGGCGGCGGCTCGAATTTCGGCGTCGTCACCGAGTTTGTTCTGCAGGTGCACCCGCAGCGGCGCACAGTCTTCGCGGGCCCCGCGGTCTTCACGCCCGACGTTCTAGACAAGCTCTTCAAGGTGACGGAGGCGTGGTGGAACAACGGGCCATCCGGGAAGGAGGGCTTGATCCACATCTTCACGCGCGGACCAGGGGATCAGGTATGTCGCATTCGGGACTTCGGGACCGGGATAATGTTATGCGCTTGCTGATCTGCACCCAGCCCGCCATCGTCGCCTTTCTATTCTACAACGGCTCTGAGGAGGAGGGCCGCCAGGCCTACAAGGCGTTCTTCGACCTCAGTACGTGTCCAAGTTTCGGTCGCCCGGGCTGCTAGCTGACCACAATCCACGCACAGAGCCCGTCGCGGACATGTGCAAGGAGATCCCCTACGAGGCCCTCAACGCGCTCCAGAACCAGATCGTGACGCCCGGCCAGAACGTCTACATGAAGGGCGCCTTCGCGCCGTCCCCGCTCCCCCTTGCGCTCCTCCCCACCGTCTTCGAGCGCGTCGCCGCGCTCTCCGCGCCGGAGGAGTACCGCATCGGCCTCCTGCTCGAGTACTTCCCGCTCGCCGCCGCAAACGCGGTGCCCGACGACGCGACCGCGTACCCGCGCGCGCTCGTGCCGAACATCCTCTGCGCGGTGTACGCGCGCGACGACGGCGAGGCCGCGCTCGCGTACACGCGCGACGCCGCGCGCGAGCTCATTGGGCTGTTCGGGACGGGGGCGAGCGTGGGGTACGGGAACTACAGTGCGTGGCTTTCGTTGTGCAGTGCGGTGCGCTTTGTGTGCCTCGGGACTGACCCGTTGTGTTGTGCAGGCCCGGACAGCGATGCGGCGCCCACGGAGGGTGCAGTGCCTGTCGACAAGGCTAAGCTGCTCTTTGGGGTCAACTACCCGAAGCTGCAGCAGATCAAGAAGAAGTACGACCCGGAGCTCATCTTCAACAAGTGGTTCAACATCACACACGCGTAAATATTCCAGTTAGATTGCGGTTGATTTTAGAGTGGCGGGCTGTATTGATATCGTTTAACGTTTAACGAGGATTCGATTGCTAGCACCGATGTTCGTACGTATGTGGTTAGCGAGAGCACTGGCCTCGAGAGGTACTGTAGGACTAGCACAGGAGACCGTCTATATGCGACAGTCTGGAACGGAATGGATGAGTATTCTATATGCAGATGCAACGTTGTATGTGTGGGATCGTATCAGGTCAAACGTGTCATCATCATCGTCCAAAAACCAAGCACAAAAATCGTCCTCAAGGACCACCGCTATATACCCGGTACATCCAGCAGTTCTCCATATACACCACACAGATGCTCGTGTCGAGCTATCAAAGGTGACAACACAGCCTGGATGAAAGCAAGGCGCGGGCGAGCGAGCGACGGCATCGAGCCAACGCAGACTCAGAAGCCGTCCGCGCCAAACGAGCGCAGAATCGCCTTCTTGCTCCGCGGCTTCCGCCTCCGCAGCCCGCTCGGGAACCCGTCCTCGGGCGGCGCCTGGAACCCGAGCATGCGCTCCTTGGTCGCGGGCGCCTCGCGCCGCTCCCCGCCGCCCGGCGACTCGAGCGGGTCCACGTCCTCCTCGCCCGCGGGCGTCGCATCGAGGTCCGGCATGAGCACCTCGCCTGTCTCCTGATTCGCGAACGCGACCGGCAGCGGCGACTCGTACGCGGTGATGCCGAGCTGCCGGCAGTAGTAGTTCACGGCTGCGTAGAATGCGGTCTTGCGCTGGTTCCGCAGGCCCCAGTCCCTGTAGGGCGATGTGAGTGTGAACATGCGGGCCCGGCGAAATGGGAAGGGCAGAGGGGACTCACTGCCAGTTGCTGTTGTACGGGATACCGATGGTAATCTCGAGATGGCGCTGGTAGTCAATGTGCTGGAGCGTGACGGACGTTGTCGGCTGGTACCACCGGTTCTCCTCCGTCTCGAGCCACTTGCACAGGCACTTCTCGAGCTGGTCGAGTTTTTCCATCGGCGTCTGCCATGCGACTTGCATCACCAGGTTCTCCGCCGTTTTCTGCCAATCGTACCCCATGTCAGTATCAGCGCTCCAGGTTCGCATTTGTGCACGTACGTCACTCCGCCGTACGTTCGTGCTGTGAAACCCTGTCAATATACAACGAAACGGAGATGTTGATACATTCACTCACATAAACTTGTTGAACAGCTGGCTGTTGAAGTAGTACGTCTCCGTACCGTCCGAGCGCGTGAAGATCGTAGCGAACAACCCCATCTTCTTGACAACAAGGTTCTCATCTGCGAGCCCACAATCAGCATAATGGTTGACGTAGTGTAAATGCAGAGCAACGCACCGTCAATGAAGCAGCGGTCGCCCGTGTCGAATGGACTACAACAACCTCGTAAGCATCTCTTCCACGACGCAAGGTATCAAGACGACTCACTGAGTGACGAACAGGAACATGATCGCGTCGAACGCATTGCTCGCCGAGTTCTTGAAGATGAAACTCGCGCCGATACCGATCGTGTACAGACTCGTGAGCGAGCTCTCGATGTTCACCCCAAACACGCTCAGCGAGATGAAGAACAGTATCAAGAACGCCATGAACAGCAGCATCCCGTCCAGCGTCTTCAGCGCCTCGCCCACGTCGCGCATCGAGCGGCTCAAGAACCGGCGCTCCTTGTACACCTTCAGCAGCGTCGTCTTGATCTCCGCGCGCGACAGGTCCCCGTTGTTGTCCGTGTCGAACACCGCGAACGCCTTCCGCGCCTCCTCGAGCTTCCCCCCAAACGCGGGCACCAGGTCCGCCGGGATGAGGTACCCGCGCCCGGGCTCGCGGAACGTCGTCCAGATCGACCGCGCGAGCCGCTTCGCCTCGTGCGACGACGTCACGTTCCACACGAGCCCGCCCAGCGCCTCGTCCCCGTCCTTGTTCCCCCGGATCCCGCGCGCGTCGTGCAGCATTGCGGACTTGAGCGCCTTTGCCGCCGACGTCGCCGCCTGCTGCACGATCGCTGCCGCGTCCTCGTCCTCGTCGGAGCTCCGCCGGTGCGCGCGCGCGGGGGGTGCGTTCGCGTTCGCGGGGCTCTGTGCGAGCGGGGAGGGCGGGTAACGGTGCTGCTCGTTCACGTCGAGCTGGAGGTCCGGCCGCTGGCTGTGGAGGTTCGTGGGATCGGACTGGCCACGGGGATGGGGGACCCAGCTAGTGCGTGCCTTGCCCTTCTTCTTCGACTGCACCAGCGTCGCGTCGCGGTCATCGTCACTGTCTTGGCCGCCTAATTCCGGAGTCCCAGCACGCGAGCCGCCGGGAGTGCTCGGTCTCGAGTGAGTCAGGAAGCGGTCCTTCTCGTGAGCCGGAGTGAGCAGGCCGACCAGTGCGCTGGGTGTCGAGCGGCCAAAGGAGGACTTGACCGCATGGCGGCGCTTCGGACGGTACATGCGCAGCTTCTCGATGACCCGTAGGGCTTCCTGGACGCCGTCTAGACGCTCCTTATACGCAGTACGGTGGAAGGAGAAGGCTGATGAACCCTGTCAGACTTGAGCAGATGTCTTGTGAGGCAGGTGCATACCGATAAAGTGTGACAACATCCTCTGAGCGCATATAACAAGTGCGAAGAAGAAAAGGAACTCGATTCCTTGGTAGACCTGTATGTAACTAGTGAGAGCAGTCGCATACAAGACTTCGCACCACATACCCTGGGCGTATATGCCGCTCGACTTTGGTCCTCATTATCCATGTCGTACAGCTTGAAGATGTTGTTGAACAGGATGACCCAACTGACCCAGCAACTCGCAGCATACAGCGCGGGCTTGATCGTGTCCTTCACACTGTTGTACAACTCAAGGCGGCTCTTGATGCGCTCACTCACGTGGCCCCATGCTAGAGAGATGACCCATCGTATTATGACCGGGATGATGTCGACTATGAGTGCAAGAGCCCAGGAGATGGAGACGTTAGCAGCCGCCCAGAAGAGCCAAGCTTCGACATTGTCCTTCACGTATTTCCGGTGTTCGTCGGGATGTGGCTTGTACCACAAGAAGTGGATGAGCAGCGCCGGGGTAATGATGAGACCAGAGAGAAAGGTCGAGCCGATGAGGGTGGAGAATAGAAGCGTGATGAGGCTAAGCGAGCGGTATGAGGGTGCAAGGCTGCGGAAGAGGTGACATATAAGAGACGCACCGGATGCAGCCAAACTTTCGCTTCTTCTTGACACCCATGGCTTGCTCGAATTTGGCTTCTTCATCTACCAGATCCTCCTCGCCGCTCCAGTCGTATGCGGATTCTTCATCTTCGTCGTCCGTGCCAGCGATGGAGGAAGCGCGAGACGATATAGGCTGTGGCTCGAACCGGTCTACGTGCGGGCTCGGGGTGTCGTCATAGTGGACGGCGTGCTTGCCCTTGGTGCCCTGGTCAGGGCGCTTTTCATCGTGGTGAGGACGCTTTTCGTCAAAGTGAGTCTCCTCGGGCATGTCAGAGTCGTCGAGTTCCAAGTTGGCGCGGGACATGTACGCAGGAGACTGTTCCGGATAGGGTGCGATGAGAACCTGTGATGTGGATGGGACACGACGGTAGGGCGGAGAGGGGAGCGGGTTCTCTACGCCCTCGATGGCAAAGAGGTCGTGGTCAAGGTCGTGTGGCCTGTGGCGGGGGGGCTGGGGGGTATCGTTGTCGGCGTAGTCGTGTGGGAGGGGGAGGTGGTTAGACATCAAGGAGTGTGAGGAGGCGGAGTGGGAAGATAGTTTGGCGGAAGCACTGATAGTAGCGAAAGTGACAGACGAGGAGCCTAGTAGCGGAAGAAGTGGGCTCCGTTGCTGGCGAACGCCTGCGCCCTATATTCTCTTCCCTGCCTCGGCTTGTGCGTAAAACTTGGAGCTTGGCGTCCCCCGCGAATTCGCAGCAGCGCCCCGCCCCTGGCACTCGGCGGTCTTTCCCCTTCCAGCGCAAAATCAATTAACCTCCCTTCCAGAACGCTCTTCTCCCGCCTCGCCCAATCACCACCCGCCGTGAAAGCGGGGTGTGCTGCGCGCCCGGTGACATCACTCGCCCGGAATGGTAGGTATACAACGTCCTCAACACGATCGTCGACCACTCCCGGCGCACGCCACAAGTCTGCAGAGTGGGTCTCGCTCCCGATGACGCTACACCCTTCACACCGTTCTATAAAGCATGCCGGCACCCCCTGCCGTCACGCCCACCAACCTCTCGTCCACATCTCTACACCTAACCACCCCGCTCATCCTCCGCCGTCATGCCGCTCTTCGGAAAGTCCGACACGTTCTCCGAAAACCCAGACGTCCGCCAGGTCGAGAAGATGATAGCAAAGGAGGCGCGCGAGGACCAGAAGAACCTGGATCACACCATCAAGGACCTCTCCGGCGCCGAAAAGACGCATAACCAGAGCATCAAGGTGTGTGCATCCCGTACCTATTCACTCGCACAGCCGACCGCCGCGCCTTCCCCTCCCCGGTCCCCCGCGCGTCCACGCTCACCGTCCGCCGTCCACAGACCGCCGACAAGGCGCAACACGCGCTCGACAAGGCCGTCGAGAACGAGCACAAGGCCGCCAAAGCCCTGAACCGCGCCGTGCACAACCACGACGCGGCGATCTCCAACGAGCAGAACGCGGAGAAGACCGTCCAGGTACGTTCGCAGTTCGCTCCACCGCCCGCGCGCCGGGCCATCACCCCCTCGCGACCCGTCCCTTACGATGCGCCCGCTTTGTTACAGATCAAGCAGCAGCACGAAACGCGGCTCGAGCAAGATCTCGAGCAGAAACGCAGACATCTCAACGAGCTGCAGCAGCGCAAGGCGCAGAACGACGTGCGTACTGCTGCGTCCCACTCTGATCCGCGCGTTTAGCCGTGTATACTAACGCTTGTGCCGCTCCCAGCAATTGCGCGAGACCAAGCTGTCGCAAATCCACGCCCAGGCCGCGGCTGCTGCTGATGCGCGGAGCGCAAGTTTCGACAACAACGGGCAGCGCGCCACCGTGGGCGGGGCTCCTCCCGCCACGGCGGCTGGCGCGCCGAGTGCACCTGTCACCGGTGCTGGAGGCGCCCTTAAAGCTTAATGTCTGAAGTGCGAGTGAGCTCGACGACCGTGACGATTACATATGAACCAACGACATACCCGAATGCGTCCCGACTCCAGTGTATCGATAATATCAACCAGCCTGTACCTTCTTACTCTAGATGTATCGTAGCCATATGTGTTCCCTCTTAATTATGGGGCTGAGGTCCTCGGATATCAATATGTTCCGCATATTCTGCCCACCTTCGCGGAGATTAGGGAGAGCGAGCGCAGATGAGAGAATACACCCACAAAGCGCCGCACACAAGCTAACAGCGCCGACTTTACGGGAACATCGGGGCAGATCTATCGGGTGCAAGCCATCGTCGATGCGTGAAGCAAGCTTAGATGTTCGCAGCGGAGGCTTTCTCAACCCTTTTCTGATAAAGATGATGGCATTTCTAGATACATGCCTACCAGACATCGTTACGTTATGTACGGACGTGCTGCGAGAGCACTGTACCAGCTGTTACGGCAGCAGGTAGGCAGGGATAACCGTGGGATCCAGGACCGCTGCGTTCTATGGCGACATCGCGTAAAGGAACATGTCCAGAAGGCCGCGCTGTTGTGTAGAACCAAGGTAGCGCTAGCCTAGCTTCTGTTGTTGGATGGCAGTGCGGTGCCCTGCTTCGCGACGTAGCAGCCACAAAGAAGGGCAGTATCATCGGGGAGATCCGAAACAGCGGAGGAAGGCGAGTGAGCAGGCCAGGCGAGTTGGCAGCAAGTAGGATGGACAGATAGAGCATCGATACACGAGCGGAATTCTTGACGCAGCAGGGCGGAGAAGGATCTACCCTCCCAGTCTAACACCACGTAGGAGGTGTCGTCCCTTTGAAGAGTGATAAGCCGTCCGTGAACCCAGCGTAGGAAGGCGATTGGGCGACGCGGACGCGCGGGCGGAGGCAGGTACAAGCGAGGCAGTCAAGCGGCTAGCGACGGTGTGTAGAAGAGTCATCTTCGCTACCAGATAGAGGCCAATAAACGGGGTGTATCAAGCCGGCGGCAGCTGCTTGCTAGTCAACATGGGTGGACCAGTAGAGCTAAGTCTTAGAAGACCAGTCGACCTGCGTAGTCCCGACGATGCGATCCCCTAGGGGCATTCAGGTGGGTGCAAGCCATGCGCGATGGTGAACGATAGTAGGTGCTTGAGCATTGTTCTGGAGCGACTCGAGCCGTGGAGGATCGTAGACGATAGGAGGATCCAGTGGCTGCGATGGTCGGACCGGTGCAACAGTAAGGCCTAGGCCGTCTGTCGAGACCAGTGACTTTGGTTGCGGTTGGCGTACGCCGTGCGCAAGCTCCAACTAGAGAAGTCTGCCACGAGTTGCAAGGGTGAGGCGCAGCGATAGGAAGTCCTGCCGTCGCTCAAGCACAGCGAGTGATGAAAAATGAAATACCACCGCTCACGCGGCTGTCATGTCCTGAACAACGGCCAAACGGCTCAGATCGTCCGTGACGAACATATGACGAGCACACTGGTCGGCTCTGCACGTGCGAAGTGGGAGACACGGCCGTCGCGTTCGCACTCGAAAAAAAATGTGCGCGAATAGCCCTGACGCGGACGGGAGATGCCGCGTAAGGTTTAGCGGGACGCACGCCGACGCACGGCCGTGGTCCATTTGGGCGACCCAATCCCCGCGTTCGCAACTACATTTTTGCAAGTGTGGGAGTAGAAGACGGGAGGCTGTAGAGCGACATAGCGGTGACAGACCTTTGATACGCGTTAGACCCAGGTCGATGGCACCAAAGGGGTTGTATAGGCTACCTTCCGTCGATGTTCGTGGACTTGTCGCCGGGGATCCGCTGATGTGTTCACGCGACGAGGGGGCCAGGTGGAAGAAGGAAGATGGGGAGCAAGTAAGGCAGTCGTACTGGCGACTTGGGACGTGTATAGGATAACCTCGCTAACCGGCCCCGGGCACCAAGGACGATGGACCATCGGAGACAGGACCGGAGGGGAGGCGAGTTAGATGATGGCCTGTTCCTAGGCGTGGGGCACGAGGGAGGGTCGTGGCGCTGGCCGGGGAGGTAGGCGGGCTCGTCCACTGGCGATGCGAGGTGGTGGTGTGCAGCAATCGTGCGGGGTCGAGGAGCGCGTCGATGCGGTGGGGGATGTCGTTGCGCAGAGCGTGCAGGGCGCCAAGTGGTGGCTAGGACATGTGGCACAGACTCCGACCCTCCGCGAGCCGGGGGACAATGTCGAAACCTCGGGTGACCACAGGGTGAGCGTGGCGTATACTGTATGGTGGTGCGGCGGGTAGACGAGAGGTCGCTCGGGGAGTGTATGGACTGCGTTTGTCGGCCTGGAGAGCGCAGGATGGAGGGGGAGGCCGAAGCGGCGGGCCGGGTGTCGTCAATCGAAACATCGGCTGGTCGCGGGGCCCTGGACGGGGCGCAACCGCATGCGGCGAGGTGCAATCGCACCCCGTTCTCAATTTTCTGGCGATGTCCTCTGTCCCGTCGAGTCTGAGCTCTGCAGCGTCCTGCGAGACGACGCCCTCCATCCGACTGCACTCTCGTCGTCCGAGTCGGCGGCCTGAGATCGATCGACCCGCTGGTCTTGTCTTTTGGGCGCGGCAAAACCGTGGGGCGTGGGGACAGTTCAACTCCGCGAAGGCTCGCCTGCGCACGACGTGCACGGGTCGGCGAACAAAGACTCCCCTCCCTCTGGACGACATCCTCATCGCTACGCAGCATCTCCCTCAACGATACCCTCGTCCAGCCGCCTCTGAGCAACCAGACGACAGTACGCTGGGCGCTGTATTCCGAGCCGAGCTCACCGCGAGAACAATGGCCATTTTCGGACGCGCAGCTGAGACCTCGACGGTCTGCTAGCGGCTCAAAATTCGCGAAATTTGGCAAGGGGTCGGACGGGCATAGTCTCTTGCTGGACATGGGCATTTGGTGCGTCCCTCCCTTGTCGATCACGCTAATATCTTGACTCGAGCAGCGGGCGAATGCTCTGCGGCGTTCTATTCGCTGCTTGACGTGCCGTGGGGCCCTTGTACGTGCCCTGTCTTGTCTTCGGCCACTCTCACTCGATTGTGTCGCACTGTCGCCTTGGCACTCTTGTCTCTTTTGACGTCTTGAAAGCTTGGACACTCTTGTCTTGCACATCTTGCTTCACACGACTTGACGCAGACTCTGAAAATGGCTCTTTAGGCTTGAGGTACGTCTTCTTTTTCTTGATGCAATCACACTGGAGGGAAAAGTCTCGGACACGCAAGCTTGCTTTGAGCCCAAGTAGGGACGGGTGGTGGTTCTAAGGAAGAGACGCTGCCGCCCGTTCCTACTTGAGCGTAGCCGCGAGCGCTTCTCTCTCCAGTGTGATGTGACATCTTTGCACGTGATCGTGACTTCGCAAGCGCCAGGCCGATCTCCCCGCGCCTCTCCGACGCGTCCCCACATACCGATCTCCTCCCCAGCGGGAGAGGGCGTTCGGTTTTGGGCGGACCTCTCATTGCGATGTCCCAGGAGAAGGAAAGGGACTCACCGGTGTGCATTCCAACTCCGGGGCGCACTGCTCTCAGAGTAGACGTCTTCGCTCTCTGCTGCAAGCGATGTGCTAGGCGGACGAGCTGCTGCGTCCCCGGATTCACTCCCTCGATCGTTGATCGGTGCCTGTCCTAAGAGGTGCTCGACTTCGTCTGCGTTGTGGCGAGATGGGCCTCGGAGGCCTGCAGCGCGTCGGTGCTGTGTTGTTGTTCATGTTCCTTGAGCTCGATATCCCAGCCCGCTGGCTCGCCTCTTGCTCGCGCGTCGGCATCGTATAATCATCAATACATCACGGCTCGCCCTCCGGCGTCGTCCAGAACGGTATAGCTTGACTCCCATTGACTCTGTGAGATGATAGGGCGCGTGGCTGCGCGAGCAACGCACCTAGATCCACCGTGGATGGCGGGCGTCCTCCAATCAGAGCGGGATGGTCGCCGTTTAGGTGGTACCCGAGCGCGGCTGCCGCGTCGACCCTGCAGCTTCCCTCTCGGATTGGCGGCGACTTTGCCCCCTGCGCTCGGGCTCTTACGCGAATTTGCCCCTCATAAGGCTCGACCATGATTCCCGTCCTCTATTCCTCCTCTCCTTCATCCCACACCCTTTCTTTCTCGCCCTGCCTGCCCACGATCTCGCCGCTATGCTCGAATCCATCCCCGAGCTGCGACACGTCCTTTCCCTTTCCGCCGACGCGTACTCCGCCGACGAAGACGTGGAGTACGATGTGTATTACTATTATCACTCGCGAAATGAGCTGCTCCTTCAACTTCCTGCGGCTTCTACCGGAGTCTTTACTCCTCCGCCCTCTCTTCGCCATCCTCCTGCCTTCTACACCGAGTGGGATGACGAGACAGGCTCAGAGTACACCGTATCTGATAGTTCCATGGTTCGATCGCTTCCCTGCTCCTGCCTTTGCTCTCTTCTGACATCTCCACGTTAGGCCACGTCGCCCACCTACTCGGTCGACCCGGACTTCAATTTCGCGGACACGGTCAACGATGCAGGCATTTCGAGGATGGGATATAGTGTGCTCTTTAGGCGCGGTTTGTGGGCGCAGGTGAGTTCTCTCTCCCGCGATACTCTCGCACACTCTCTTAAGCCCGCTCAGTCTTCCCCGATCGTCAAAAAGCTGGACGCGCTCATCAAGCAGGCAGTCGCCACGCTCCAGTCCTTCAAAAAGCACTTCGCTCGCCAGCCCCCGGCAGCGGACATGTAATCCGCTTCCCCTTTAGTTGTCTTCTTTCTGGTTTCGTGTACTATACTGTTCTAGCATTCGGAGGATCGTCGTTAAAATGCGCCAAGCTATTGTGCCTAGGATACACCCAAAACCGCGTCGCACGCGTTGTACATACTATAGTCCCCTCGTCTTGTATACCGTAGCTCCCGAGTAATCCATCGTCTCATCGGCATTCATATGCTATAACCATCACGTCTGGCCACTAGGATCCTCGTGTCCAGCTTCCGCGACTTCTGTGAGCGACGAGCGCTCTGGAACGACGGACGATCCCTGCTCGTCACTGTCAGCAGAGCCTGATCAAGTGCTTCCACGCAGGACAGCGGTTCCTCGTGGGTCCCGCATTGTAGATCGCAGTCGGGGACATCCGTTGATCCGTCTACTCGAGCTTTCCCCAGCGTCCCGCCGTCCGCCATTGTCCGGCTACGCAAGAAACGTGAGGCGACTTGATTCGAAGCTCGACTTCAGATTGTGCGATGAACGTCCATGGAGGATTGATGATCTGCGAGCGAGGCCTGAGCTGCTCCACAGGATGATACAGCGGGTTACGCCATGCCGCTGCCGCTGCTGCAGCCATGCTTGAAGTGCAAGGCATGATCACAGCGGTGTTCCTACGACCACGGGCGGCTCTGGGCCGCTGCGGTGAGGAGGCATTGAATGGCAGCGATACGGGGAGAACGCGAAGCGTATCGCCCGTGGGTGCGCCGATATAAGTGCGCTGCAGCGTGCAAGCTGAGGCTGAGGCATTTGGATGCAAGGGCCTCGGAAGGCAATCAACATCCCGAAGGAGGATACGATACGAAGTCCTGGGTGCGCTGTGCGCGGCTGCCACGGTGGCCGTGAGCGTATGGTACGGTATTCACCGAGACATACAGCTTTTATGTTTTTCCGGTGTACAGGCACCCCATGGATGGTTCAAGAGATCGGGATACGTAGTGGTAAGTGGAAGAGTTTTGAGTTCGTGAACGACCTCCCGCCGGGGCAACTGCAAGTACTCTGGTCACGGATTTGCACAGCCATCGGCGAATGCCGCTAGGCCTCGCTTGCTATCGCATCCCTTTATTCTGTCTCCGTCTACCATCACCGTCATGTTCATCGCCATCGTCCATACTGTTTTGTGGATTGTGACACAAAACTCGTCGCACAATAAGGGTCAGCTGTGACCGGATATGGGCCTGAATAATCAAAACCGCCCACTGCGCGTCAAGATTGTACCACCATCATAAGCCATGGCTTGCGAGCCCGATGTCTCCGTAGATCCAGTCCACGTAAGTCCCCGTATCCAGATATTCCATTATGCGATGCGTCAGGTGGGACTTTCGTGCTGAAACGAGCCGCACACAGGCTCGCCGTAGCAACGTCACAAGGGATCCCTGGAGTGCCTTCTTCATCTCCGAAGGCCCCTCATAGTTCCGGCCTGACGACCGTTCAGGCAACTCTCGCAGCGCGCGCGCCTCAGCAGGTCTCCCATCGCGCTCGCGATCATCTCTCAGGGGCAGAAGTGCTGCCAGACAGTCTCTCCTCGAGGCCATGTCTCTTGAAAATCGGCAGGGCGCAGGGTGAGCGGTTCTCACATCTATAGCACGGCGCTGCTCTTCCTTCTCCAGGGGCCCTGCCAATCCGCCCGTGCCATATCTGGCAGGAGGTGGGCTCGACCACTGTTCGGCATCGCATTGTTTCCCCAGCCCACCTCGAGGCGAGCGCGTTCAACCATTGTGATCCTCAGGCCACGCCGGTACTGGCTACACGACCGCGCAAACATATAAAAGGCCTGCGCTTGCGCCGCCAGCCTCACGCAGTACCGTTTTGCGTCTTCCCACCTCCCACCCCCGACTCTGTCTACCAGCTCGTCTGACTCGCTATGGCGTACTCTGCATACGACGGCTACAACAGCCAGCCCTTCGGCTACCCCCTTCAGCACTCCCTGTCCCACGGCGCGCCCGCCTTTGGCGTCCACCCCACCGAGTTTGGGTACCAGGACCCGATTTACGCGGGAGCCTACGGAGAGGTGAGTAGCGTCCGGGACACTCTCGGCGTCCGAGTTCGCTAACTCCGCGTCGTTCTACCAGGGCTACCCCCAAGCTGCATACCCAGTATACACTCCTCAACGCACGATCAGCCAGTTCGGCCGAGGTGAGCGTGCGCTCTCAATACGTGTCACTGTGTGTGGCCCCCATTCTGATCGCTGTCCTGCCTCAGCATACGACGATCTCGCCCTGGGAGATCCCTACTACGCGGATCGCCAGTATGGCGCGCCCTACATGCGCCGCCGGCACTCCATGTCGCGGTCGCTCTCACGCATGGGGAGCCGGCCGACGCTCGACGGATACCGCCGAATGAGCTCGACGGTGGTCAAGTTCAAGCGCAAGGGCGGCTTCCGGAGCGGCATCACGCTTGGGGAGGCCATGTCCGACGCGCACCTCTCGAACAACTACGACTACAGCCCGTATGATCTGAACGCCGATGGACGTGGGCGAATTATCCTCAAAGTCAAGGTACGTGCTTTTACAGACATATGAATTGTTGAGCAGTATCCTGAACGGCAATCTGCAGTGGACGGGCTATAACTCCATGACCTACGAGCTCCCAGTCGACACATACGACGGAAGAGTCGAGCTCCAAACTGTGGCGCGCCGCATTGCGCGCGCGTGCGTACACTTCCTGCAGGTAAGCATGCGCCCGCGGCACAGCGCGGCCACACCACCTCGTGTCTCCCAAAACATGTCGCTTACGCCCACAATTCGCGCAGACGAACATGATCCCCGTCTCCTGGGATCGTGTGATCCTCTACCACCTCGAGGAGTTGTCCCCGGGAACGTGGCAGCCTGTGCTCTCGTCGAGCTGAGCGATTCCGCCCTCCCCACGCCGTGCCCTCTTACTGTACATACGTTATCCTCTCTTCTTCCCGACCTCACTTCCACGCCCACGTAACTGTATGACCTCTCCCACTGCTTGCCGGGCAAGCCCGTCATCGAGGATCCTGATTCCTGTCCTGTAGATCTCTTTATTCACTCACGACCATCACGACGCATGTACTTTACTTACGTACGACGAGCAATACCAATGAATACCTGGAAATGCATTACCGCCCGACACAATCGTGGTCGATGTTTGAGGTTCAACAATAGCAGGAAGGGGTATCACAATTATCGCAGGAATACAATACATAGTAGTAATACATCAATTGTCCATCATAGTGTATAATGTCCTCGGCGTTGGATATCGTCGTGAGCTCTGAGCTCGTGTGGTACATGGCGTGGTTCAACGCTTAAAGTCTTCTGGTGGAGTGGTGAGTCCTCTCGCGGCGCGGCGTACTGCGTATCCCCAGCGTCCGCTTGACCTTGGTCATGAAAGGGACGTGGGCTTCGTTTCCGCGACCCTGGATGGCAAAAGAGCGGCGGTCAGAGAAGTCCTCCATTCAGCGTGAGCGTGTGACGGGACATACCATCGCCTTCAACTCGTGTTCCGCGCGTTTCCTGCCTTGACGCGTTGTGTTGGGATTGGCCAGCGCAGCCTCTGGAGTCACACGGAAGGAGATGGTAAGTCACCAGACAGACATGAGCTACGGAAGGGGCATGCTCACTGTAGCCACCGGCGACCCGATCAGGATCCTTCCTTCCGAAGCGAGAGCGGAAGCCGCCCGTGCGACGGGTGGTAGCCTCGCGGTGTTCATGGCGGCGGGTGAAGAACGGCATCGTTATACGTAAGAGATGGGTATGTTTACTGCGGTAGTTGAGAGTAGTGGGGATTCGTGCGCAGGATGTGATGAGGCTGGTGTGAGGGTGTGTTTGTGGAAGCCATGAGGTGGAGTGCGCGGTCTCTTTTATACAATTTCACGGAGCAGCGTCATCGTCGAGTGCGGTCATGAGTGCACTGCGTGTATGGAGTGCTCCGTGCTAAACCGCAGTGATTGCCCTGGACAAGCCTGGCCGACAACGCGACGTTGTGGAGCTGGTGGAGCAACTTCAACGGGCGCTCTCCACGCCAAGGAACCTCCCCGATCCTATCTGACCCGTCATGGATCACAGGCACCAGGATGTGGATTTTAGCGCCCGTTGCTCCTTCTCCAATCCTCGTACTTTGGCCGCTAGCAGCTTCTGGACCGTGTGCCATGCATGGTTGACGACTCTCCGGACCATGTCGCCTCTCTTGTTCTGGCGACATATTCTAAGCTGAACTTTAAACCTCCCAGTGGCCAATTTACGATCCTGGCGGCTTTCGTTCTGCGCACCGTTGACCAGCTCAAAGTAGTGTCACTGGGAACTGGCTCCAAGTGCCTGCCGGCTGAGCGACTTCCACAGGCTGGTGATGCTCTTCACGATAGCCATGCTGAAGTACTAGCTCGGCGCGGAGCCATCCGGTGGTTATTGGAAGAGGTCGCCCGCTTCTGCTTGGAAGGCGCAGACTACGCAACACCTTGGCTCGTCCGCGGTGCAGATGGGCGGTTTGCTTTGCGCGATGCGGTCGAGCTGGACATGTATATATCCACCGTACCGTGTATGCTATGATTTTTTTTGTTAATCACGACTGAACTCACGGGCACTGGACAGGCGGAGACGCATCGATGCGCTACCTCGCGTCGTTCCAGGACGCCGAAATGGCAGCTCTAAAAGACTCGGTCGCACGTCCTGAACTACCCTTGAATGCGGCATCGACAGCCAGAGGACGCGACAACTACTCCCTATACGGCGTGATGCGTACAAAACCCGGACGCGCAGACTCTCCGCCGACCCTGTCCATGTCTTGCAGCGACAAAATTGCGGCGTGGAACGTCCTCGGTATACAGGGCGCCCTCGGGTCTCGACTTCTGCAACCGGTCTACATCAGCCGAATCATCATTGGAGAGGTAGCCGCTGCCATGCATGACGAGGTAACTATAGACTGTGCCAGAGCGCTATATGGGAGGCTCCGCTCCATCAACGGTCAGTCGCCAATTGTTCCATGTTATAGGGATGGCTACATATCGTATCACCTATTGTAGGTCTGGCCGTCCCGCATAGATTGAACGAGCCGTCGATCGTATACACATCAGTCCCTTTCGTGCATTCGCGTTTCGCTCTCTCCATCCCTGCACCATCTGGTTGTAACGATTGTAAGTGCACATGCGCCAAGTCCGTCCATTTCCCTCGGCACTAATTGGACCGCAAAGCTTTGTGCTGGATTTCAGGATCTCTTCGCGAGAGCGAGGTTCTCATCAACGGATTTCGGCGGGGCGTGTCTCCCAAGCGTCGACACAATCCTAAGTTCAGGTAAAGGGTTTATCGGTCAGTATCCGTCTAAGCAACAACGCTGACACGCGGGAAGGCCTATCCTGTGTAAGTTGGCACTATATGCGTTGTATCAGGACGTAGTAAGCAAGGCCGGCGTGCCCGATGACGGGTACGTCGTACTCCCAACGAATCTACTTCAAGATGATCGCTGACAGTTGTCACAGTTCAAGAACGTATCACGACACCAAACGCACAGCGTCAGAATACCAAGCGGCGAAGCTCGCATTGAAAGGGCCCGGAGGACCTTTTGAGGGGTGGGTAACTGCCGGAGAAGAGTGGGAGAGCTTCGATGCAAACGGGTCAACTGTAAATGTGCAGCTCGTTCGAATTAATGGTGTTACATAGTGTAAACGAGGTGTTTTACAGTGCGTCAAGATCGTTCTAGTCGTGATACATATGATATCCACCAAAGTACAGGCTGAACTACCTGGCAGCGCAGAGCATGCGCCGACGTGCCGCTCAGAACGCGCCTCCTATGGAGTTGCGTCCTGGAGCCTTGTTCACGTCGTGTCTTGGGACAGGTTGTCACGACGGGCCCGGCCTACTATCCTCTCTTCATCCAACTCCCGGTGAACATGCAAGAAAGACTCCGCAGAAGCTCAGTCTTAATCGGCCGCGAATCGCGAGTTCGCGCGCAGTCTCGCGCCGATCCTGTAGAAAATAAACCTGCGCAACCGAGTCAGCCTCTCCGTCTCACTTGGCACCCAAAGACGAAAAACTCACGGTAGTGGCGCCATGAGCGTCAACAGTCCCGCAAGCAACGCCGTCGCGCCGACCGTGCCCAGCCTCGTGTACATCGCCCCCGCAAACAGCGGGAACACGGCGGCGAACGACGAGCGCAGAGCGCTGTTCGCCGCCATCGCGGACGCAGCGATGGGCCGGTACGCGGTCACGAGGTATGTGAACACCCCAGTGAAGATGAAGTACACGCCCGCGCCGAAGGGGATGGAGCCGATGATGGGCCCGATCCAGTGTACTTGCTTGTACGTCGTGAAGGCGAGGACGAAGAGACCTGTAGACGGCGGCGGGTGTGGTCAGTGTCGGGGACTCGATAGCAAGGTGAGAGTAAGGGTGGGTGGGGGGGGTATACGTACCCAGTGGAGCGATGATGGCGCCAACTTTGGCGATGATGAGGCGCACCTCGGGGGGCGCGTTGCCCTTGTACTGGATCATTTGGCGGGCGAACAGTCTGTATCGACCTGCATAAGAAGGAATATGAGGCATGAAACTGGGACAGGAAACGCACCCATTCCAATATGGCTGAGTGCAGAGGGCAGCGAACATGCCGAAGCCGATGCCCAGGAACGACAGACCCGTCTGCTGGATGCTGAAGCCATGTACGTCTACGAAGATGATCGGGAACGCTTGGAAGGCAAGGTACAGGATTCCCAGGACCAGCGCAGACCTAGCAATAGTGTGAGCCATACCCACGGCGGGCTATAATCGAGTGTACGTACCACATATCCAATGCGAGGGCCATGCGGTCATATGCGAGTAGTTCTGAAGACGTCCGTCAGTACAGGGAAAGACAGCAGCGCTGATGCGCACTCACTGAAGGGCGTGAGGCAGCTGTACAGGATCATGCGGAGTAGACTGTACTCCTGCTGTTCAAGCGGCGCGTAGTACTTTTCATCGCCAGTGGACTTCCGTAGGCTAGTGGACGTGTTAGCAGGGCCCCAAGCTTACGAGGACAGTAAACAACAAACGCACCTTCTCGCCTTGCGCTTGAGGATGACCGGCACATAGGTTTCTGGGATACACTGAAGATGACACGTTAAGCAGGTGGCACGCACGTAGAGCGGACGACTCACTGTGTATAGCAGAACCGTCTGCGCGAACTGCCAGATCAGGAGCAAGCGGTAACACCACCGCCAATCTGTGTTCTATGGCGAGAATAAGTACACCCTCCGCGCGTCCTAAAACAGAGTGCGTACTTGGACGACAAAACTGTGAGAGGTGTAAATTAGCATCGCGTTCACACAGGGGTGGTCTGAAAGAACATACCCTCCGATGAGCGGGCCCACCACTGGGCCAATGAAAGGCGATATAGTGTACACGGCCATGGGACTAACCGGACGTATTAGTGCACGCGCCCCCTCGGCGAACATGGGCCACTCACGTCGCGACGTTCGCGTTGTCGAACAGATCACTGACGCTTCCCCCCGCCACGCTCAGGAATGCAGCTCCACACAGCCCAGTAATGAACCGGAAGACCAGGAAGGTAGCTGCCGTGCACCTGTCAATATACGCGCGCGTGCAAACCTTATGGAGCAGGCATACCGATATTTGGGGGGAATGCTGTTGGCCATGTGAACGCGAAGAAGAGCAAGTACGACGTGCGGTAGATGATGTTCCGCCCGTACAGCTCCGAGAGCGGTCCCACGAACAAAGGGCCGATGCCCAGCCCGAGGACGTACAAGCTGATGCTCAGGATAGTGACTTCATGTGAGGTGTGCAGGTCGTGCGCGAGCCCCGTCTCTGTGAAAGATGCCTGTACCGCGACCCGAAAAAGTCAGCACGAATGTCTCGCGAGCCCCGCGCGCGAGGACGCGATGGGAAAGGGAACGCACCACTGAACTCGCGAAAGTCGCGCACAGCGAGGACGAGCTGATGACGAGCACCGCGAGCCACTTGTGCCATGCGCTCAGGCTCTTTGGATCGTCCTCCGGCTCGAGCTGAACCTGGTATGCGTCCGCTGTGCTGCCGTCTGCAGCGTCCTCGGAGTCCTTGGGAAGCGCCTGTGCCTGCGCGCGCTTTTCGACATCTGCATCATCGAGAGTCATCGTTTCAGAGTTGTCGGCGGACATGAGGGGCGAGTCGTATGGGGGAACGACGAGGGCGTAGGGAGGAGGTAGGAGGTGAGGGCGTTATAAGCCGCTGGGGCCGTCGTGAGCACGGGGAGGGTGGGTCCCCGGCCGTTATAAGAGAAGGCAGGAGTCGCGCAGAGCCGAGCTATAGCAAGCGCCGCGGAACCACCGGAGCGGCATAGCAGGCGCAGATCGAGATCCCCGGTAAGCAGCGGTGTCGCCGCTCGGTCATCCAAAAGTCATCCGAGCCCTTGCGCCTTTACTGTCTGTGTCCTTGCTAGGAATTGCGTTCTTGCATGCCCACCCCTATGTTTGTCAGCTAGTGCCAAGCAATATGGCACGCATGAGCCTGCCTGGTCAGCTCAATATGTGCGCGCCCAGAAGTAGAACCAATGACGAGTCTAAGGAGATACGTCGGTTACATCTCGATCGAATGCTCGAAGTTGTTCGGTCGTGTCAACTATTTTGGAATACGCGCTGGCTACGCTTCCAGCCATCTCCATCTATCATTTATCCTGACTCAACATGCGCCGCCTGTTATCAGCCTTTCAGACTGGCTCTGTGAACATACGATTATACAATGAAGCACAAAGTACGGTAAGAATATCAAGAAACAAAATACCGCGGAGTGTGACACGGTTTCAACGAGGAACCGACCAGAGACGCTCACTTGGCCCCAGTGTACCCTCTCTGACGCAAGTAATCCTCGTGTTCAACGCGATGCGCGCGGACGGTCGAGTCCACAGTCAGGCGCCATATTGGCAGCGCAATCTGCACGGTGTCAGAACGGCATCTCAGAGAAACACCGAAACCACGCACGTAGCCAATGAGAGCGAAGAACATGTCTGAGAGATAACTGTTCCTCGGCGACGACCCGGCCGAGGACGCACGGAAGATGTGGCCCAGGAAGTCTACGGTGATATGGAACTTGCCCTTCTGGACGCCTGATACGGGGTCAGCGCGGGCAGCCACGTCTTCGTGGATTCACCAACCTTTGAAGATCGCGTCGGCAACGTATTCAGGGGTCGACCCGCTGTCCGACTCCTCGATCTTGAGTGTGACTTTGGGCTTCGTGAGGTTCTCCGTCTCGTAGCCGGGCGTGTAGATAGTGCCAGGGAAGACGATGTGGACGTCAATTCCGTAAAGGATGAGTTCCGACTGGAGAGCCTCTGCGAGGCCTAAGGAGCATGGGTAAGTCAGTAATACGTACGTTCAATCGAATAAGCACGCTTACCTCGAAGCGCGAACTTGCCCGGGGAGTACGTCGAATAGCCGACGATGGAGAAGTACCCCAAGACGGAAGAGACGAAGACGACCTTCCCTTTGACACCTTGCTTCACCATCTCTTTAGTGGCGGCCTACGGTGCGTATCAGTACGCATAACGATGTTATGAAGAACATAGGGCGCTACCAGTGCCGTGAACGCTTGAGCTCCATATGACGAATCCATGTCTTTCCGCATCGACTCCTCATTCTGGTCGATCCAGAACGACGGCCGAGAGGCGCCTGCGCAGAGGAAGAAGGCATCCGGGCAGCGCCCGCCATGCGCTTCACTCGCAGCCTGAAGCGCCGCCGCGGAGCCTGCCTCGCTGTCCACAGCGAACGAGTAAGACTTGATGATCTGCTCTGCGGACTGGCGTTGTCCCTATGGTCCCTAGCGCATCAGCTCATACCATTGAGGCACACAAGGACAGGACGCATGCCTCGAGTTCTGCTATTGCCTTCTGCAGTTTTCCTTCATTCCGCGCCACGATGGATACGTGTGCACCGCGCTTGACGAGCAGCAGCGCGAGCGCAAGGCCCGTGCCTGACGAGCCGCCAGTGACGAAGCAGTGCTATCCCAAGAGAGCGTTCAGTCTTGTCCCTGTTGTACAGAGCACTCGCTGGCACTCACCTGACCGCGAGGGTCCCATTTCTTAGAGAAGAGTCCCATCTTTCCGACAGCGAGGATGACGGTCGTGACGAGAACGAGAACGAGTGCAGGTGCTACTGTGGCGTATTCCATCAAGACCGTGGTCTGTGCTAGCCGAGTATCGAGTCCGGTTCACCCTGATGAACCTCGACTCGGAGTTATGTACTGAATGCACAGGTCGGCAGGCGCGGGGTGCACGGTGCTAACGCCTGCTGGCACGACGATCAGATGTGGTAGTCGCGGTCAGCACAGCTACGACGACACCGGCGCAATATATGTCTGACACACGTACTAGTGTCGCGTTGCAGTGTTATAGTTCTGAGCTGATCACAGCCGACAAGTATCCAGAGGTGCGGAACAAATTCGAAGGAGGCACGATGATTATGGGCGCTTGGGATCTCCGCCACTGACATCGGCGGGCGGCAACTTTTCTGCAACATCGTGCATTTGAGTATCAAACATCGACTCTGCACATTCTTACTCGATGTTCCGTGGGCGTCCAAAGCAAGCACTAGTATGTCACTGTGTGGAATAAAGTAATGTACAGAAAATATTGCCGTCGCCTAGATTAACTCGCGTGCACGTGCGCGTGGAATACACGATCGCGGTATGGGCGTCTAACGAGTCAAGCTCATCTCGATTTCGATTCTCTCAGCCGCTTCACACATCCCTCCATCTCCTCCGCTTGCTCTCCGCCAGTTCTCTACCACTGTGCTTGGAATATAGGGCTCAAGCAGCGAACGCGCGAATACCGGCTATGGCGGAAGCAATCCAGCAGCTTGTCCTGGACACCCTCGCCAAAGAGGGTGAGATCAAGGACACTCGCACCCTCATCCTTCCCGGATACAAGGAGCCCGCGGCCACACATGACTCCCAAATCATCATCCTCGGCGCGCTCAACTCTCTGTCAAGTCGAGATGTATGTATAGCGCCCAACGATCTGCATGCGAATACCTATGGTCCTTGCAGATGATCACATACACCACCCAAGAAACTGTATCCCATGTTCTCACCCAGGAGGGCGCGCAAATCGCTCTCCAAGGGTCACACGAGGCCCGGGTATGGGCTGCGTGCCCAAAGAAGGGCGAGGGCGCCCCGATCCCTCCGAAGCAGTTGCAGGAGAAGGTCGGCGCGGAGACCGCTAAGGTCGGCCAGGGACAAGCCTTCAAAAACAAGTGGATCGGCAAGGAGGGAGACGGACTGGTCAAGCTGGTTCGTCTCAAAGTTTCTGCGCTCCATGTGAAAGAGAACTGAAAGCCCGTCCAGGTAGAAACTATCACTGACACCACTCAGCTACAAATGCGTGAGGTTGACTCGACCGGCGCCCTGAAGGCGGGGGAGAAGGCTCTTGCAGAACTCCGGAAACGGAAACTGGTTGCACAGAGGTTTGCTTTGATATCTGCGGGTTACAACTGTCTTAATAACAATGCATGACCTACGCAGGAAGGGCCAGTGGTTCACTGTGCGCAAGGGCGCGAACTTCAGCACCTCAACAGCAAAGCCCGAGACTGATCTTACGGTCGACATGCTCACATCGTAGGTCCGCTGTCAAATGTACCGTGACACACGCTTCACGCGACCATTTGTAGGGGATCGTGGAAGACCGCTACGTACAAGAAGTACAACTTCGAGGCCGACGGTATTCCTCCAATTGGCGGCGCGCTGCATCCGCTTCTGAAGGTCCGCGAGGAGATCCGGAATATCTTCCTCGAAATGGGGTGTGTTAACCTTGTTTAGCTTTCACAATGGCACTCATCCTGACCATTCATGGCAGTTTCGCGGAGATGCCTACATCATCCTTCGTCGAGTCTGGCTTCTGGTGCTTCGATGCACTTTTCGTTCCCCAACAACATCCAGCCCGAGAAGTGCAGGACACCTTCTACC
Source organism: Trametes pubescens (assembly GCA_001895945.1). NCBI lineage: Eukaryota > Fungi > Basidiomycota > Agaricomycetes > Polyporales > Polyporaceae > Trametes > Trametes pubescens. The sequence continues at coordinate 173,904 of MNAD01000773.1, forward strand.
TTTCCGGTCCGTCCCCGCGTCTTCTCACCCAGATAGCAACTTACCAGCGCTCTGGTGAACTACAGACCCCGCCGAATCATTGCCCCCACCCAAGGACTACTACGAGCGCGTCTCAAAGGTCCACGAGCACGGCGGTTACGGCTCCACCGGCTACCGCGCGCCCTGGTCACACGAGGAGTCCCGCAAGCTCCTCCTGCGCACCCACACCACCGCGTCCTCCGCGTCCATGCTGTACAAGCTCGCGGCGCGCTGCCGTGGGGAGGAGGACGACTCCGAGGAGACCATCAAGCGCGAGGGCGCGCACGCGTCCTCGACCGTCCCCGGAGCGGGCAAGGCGGGCCCCGACGGCTTCCGCCCCGCAAAGCTCTTCTCGATCGACAGGGTGTTCCGTAATGAGACGATGGACGCGACGCACTTGGCGGAGTTCCACCAAGTCGAGGGCGTCGTCGCGGACAAGAACCTCACCCTCGCAGACCTCATCGGTGCGCGGGCCTATATATCTCTTGCGTGAGACCGGCTAAGTGGCTGCTCTATAGGCTTCATGCGCGTGTTCTTTACCAAGATGGGCATCACGAACATCCGCTTCAAGCCGGCATACAACCCGTACACCGAGGTCGGTCGTCTCGGCGTCCCCGGGCCTCCCGCCCCACACACTCATCCTTATACTCACTCCACCTCCCCCCGTCCCGACACAGCCCTCGCTCGAGATCTTCGCCTTCCACCCGCAGCTGAGCAAGTGGGTCGAGGTGGGCAACAGCGGCATGTTCCGCCCCGAGATGCTCGAGCCCATGGGCTTCCCGAAGGATGTGCACGTCCACGGCTGGGGCATCAGCCTCGAGCGGCCGACAATGATTCGGTGCGTCTCTCTTCGCTCTCTCTATCCCTCTTGGCTGCCCTGGGCGGCTCCTCGTCGTGGGAGGCGGCCGCCGGTCAATGCTCATCGCTCACCGGCGTGCCCTGTAGTTATGGCATCAACAACATCCGCACGCTTGTCGGGCACAAGGTCTCGCTCGAGAGCGTCGAGCGGTCGCCCGCCGTGCGCTTCTAGGAGGGCCTGCGCGCTCCAGAAGGGGATCCGTGCGTGTGCCAGTGGCGGCGTGGGAGCGAAGGCGAAACGGCAGTGTGAACTATCTGTACTCATCATACGCGGTGTGTGGCGTGGCATACGAATATGAATAGAAAGAAGTGTATTTCCATGAGGTAGAGACCACAGGATCGAGAATGTGTCTGCACAACTACTGGTGGTACATACACTGTCAATGTGTGGTAGTACAACATAGCGGGGTATGAGAGAGGGAGAGGGCAATGAATGAGTGAAATGACGTAGTAGAGATGTCAACGGGGTATATGACGCCCATAGGGCGGAGGCGAAACTGAATCGCCATAAAGTGCGGCGACGGGGACTAGAACGAGAAGATCGCGGCGTTCTTGCGCGAGCCGAACATATAGACGAGGGCCTGACTCATGAACAGCCCGACGGTGATACCGATCGTGACCGCAATCATCGCGCCTCCAATGTCGATGCCGTTCCCTTGGGCGGTGATACCTCCCGCCTGGGACAAACCAGACTACACAGACGTCATCAGCGGCAGGTCCAAGCGAAGCGAGCACACGCAGCCAAGAAAAATGACTCACAGGCACAAGGAACAGCACGCCGGTGACCATGGACGTGAACGCCGTGCCGCCCATCTTGCGCGAGTAGATGTTCCCGAGCAGCCCGACGGCGAACGCACCGATGGCGGAGACGACGTCGGAGCGGTTGAAGATGAAGTGGTTCGCGACCTTGTTCGCCGCGTACGACACGCACGAGATGACGACCATGACGATGAGCTCGACCGTCCAGAGCGGCTGCAGGTTCGCGAGCGAGGACATGATCGAGAACGTCGGCACGATGATGAACTGCGTCCACCACGGGAACGGCTGCAGGTACCACGGGAACGTCGGCGGCCGGTAGCACCCGTCGATGATGTGCTCCTGCACGAACGGTGCGCCGCTCACGAACGTGAACGTGCCTTCGAGAGGCGCGCCATGGTTGATGTTCGCGAACGTCCCGTTGTCAGAGACGAAGGTGCCAGTGATGGTCGCCGCCGTCATCATCCGGGCTGCCAATGCAGCCAGATCCTGGCGTGCACCTTGGTCGAAGAGCAAGTACAAGTCTGAACCGATCTGAAGGCCGAAACCCTGTCAACAAGAGTGCGGTTAGTAGCGAGCCCGATAATATAACCGTGGGTACATACCAAGAACAGTGTATAGATGAGCGCATACACCATTTTCACGCTTCCGCAGACGATGTTTTTGGATGCCAGCTCGAGCGAGCTGCTCACTGTTCAACGTGGGTGAGCTTTTCGAGTTCAAAATGCACAGAGCTCGTTGTGCTTACGGATAAGATACCCCGGCAGAATGCCGACGATGCCTGCAGAAGAGATTGCAGTGTAGCAGAAGATTTGGCTCCGAATGCTGCTGAGACCGCGAGCAGCGAAGGAGATAATAATCGTCACCGAAATCCTAGAGATTGCAGAGTCCGAAGATCAGCATGATGTGCGAGCACAAACGCTGAATACTCACTCGAACACGTTCGCATACAGCTGGCTCTTGGTGGCGACGCCGATCTGCATGAGGCAAAGAAACGTGGCGCCAATACCAGCGATCCACATATCCACGAAAGACCCTCCGAAGGCCAGCACGCAGATGAGCCCCGACAGACAGAAGGCCAAGGTGCAGCGAACGATTGCGCCATAGAGAGGTTTCGCAGCCATCAAGGCCTCGAGCTTGACCGTGGCTTTCCTCGCGCTGATCTCGTCGTGGACGACCTGCCGGTAGATCTGATGAACCTCGTGAAGACTGCCGAGAGAGAGTCGACCGCCGCACTTGACGAAATGCATCTCCGAAGTCTTCGTCTCCTGGTCTCCGAACGAGCAGATGATGACACCGGGGATATGGATGAACTCGGCGTCGACCTCGAGGATCCGAGCGGCTGAGAGAAGCTGAGACTCGATACGGTGGGAAGGTGCTCCGAAAGTCATCAACGCCTTGGCAAGACGCATGAGGAACTTCTGGCGGTTCAATACGGCTGTAGGACGTCAAGATCAGCAAATGCTTGGGACGAAGAGGATCACACATAAACATACATGTGATGTTGAACTCGATCCGAATACGCTGGCGCAGCTTACGACGAGCCTTGTAGTTCATCGTTTTCATACACGCCTTCTCTAGGTCCTCCGGGTCGTCGAGGTTGTTCTTGCGCTCTCCCGTGACGGTCGGGTCATCCGGATCGACCACCTGCGACTCGTTTGACATGTAAGAGTCGAAGCGGTTCATCTCAGGTCTTGTCGACGTGGTCATCGTCGACTCGAACGAGTTGCCGCGGGCCACTCGACGGTACAGCCTTGACCGATCCGGACCGCTCTGCTCTTTCCCAGTTTTCTTGTCGTTGGCGTACAGATCCATCAGGTTAGAGAGGTACCCCCGGTGACGGTCGTCCCGCGTTCCCAGGTTGCACGGTGCCCCATCGTTCTCGTCGCCACTGTTGGATTCGTCGCGATCGTCGCGATCGTCCTGGCTGTATGCGGATGGGCCGCTAGCGGCACTGGCACGACTTGCGCGAGAGGGCGAGTCTGTGTGGGCCTCACGCGGCGGGTGAATGTCGTAAGGGTGGTTGTACGACGAGAATGAGCGCTTCGGATCATCCTTCTCCGGATCGCCTTGCACATCGAAAGAATCCCGGCTGCCACCTTCGTACAGGGTCGTATTTGAGTCCCGGTGACCGTCATTGCGACTCCCGCGCGGGGACACGTTGTTTGGGGAACGACGGGCGCTGTCCGCAGAAAGATGGGGAGTGCCGGGCTGCAGGTAGTGGGGGATATTCCAATCGACATCCTTTGGTGTTGGATGCGCCGGTGGAGGGGTAGGTATGGTGCTGCTATACGCGTCCCCGATTGAGGACCCCTCATATCCTCCGACGATATCGTCAGTGACAGACGGTTGTTCCTCTTCTTCATCGTCGAAGTGTACCCGGGAGCTGCGTCGCGTCTCGGGTGAATTGGCGGACCGCCGAGCGAGAGAAGAGCGCCGAGGGGGAAGGTCGGTGTAGGGCATATTGGAGCCTGCTCCTAGAACTGGGGTACGACTGTGGTGAGGTGCAGAGGTGAAGGATGGTGAGGAACGAGAGAGAAAGAGAGCGGTACGGGTCAGCCAGGACCTCTGTGGGGAGCAATGGCCAGTCAGCCTCTCGTCGGTTGGAATTGCAACCACCGGCCGGTTCGACCGAATATCTCTACCTACTCGCGTCCCACCCGGACTCATACTGTGGCTGTAACATCGTGCAGATGTCGCCTATTGCATGTTACTTTCAGGACCACCATGTCGGAGCGAAGTAGGAAGATGTGAGAATGGAGGCCTGGAGGTCCAACTTGGCGTTCAAGTTCAAGCTGTGCTCAACCTCCCTTACTCAAATGATATCGGATTAGGCGCCCACATCCTGGTCAATATCTAGCTATCTATGATTCCCGCGCGTCGTGGCGTTGCCGCGAACGACGGTAGTCCGAGATAGACAATCGTGCCAGCTAACCAAGGAACACCTAACAGTGCCCCACAAAGTCCTCCAAAGGGCGCGTCACATCTCTTTTGAGAAATCGCCGTGCAAGGCGCAGCGTAGATTCGGAAGCTTAGCCAACGTCGACCAGTGGCTATCTAAAAGCATCGCCTACACTCATATCCAAGTAAGATCCCCACGCATACATGCTCTTACGAGATCTGTGTACGATACTGAAACAGACATATCTCTAGGATATCCTCGTAAATGGCGGATCCTGCCACAACCACGGGCGACGTCTATGTCCGCGAAGTCCGCCCCACCGACTCCCTCGCGCTGAACCGTATCTGCCTCCTCACCGGCGCCGCAGGCCAATCCGCAGAGCACCTCCACACCTTCGGCGAGCTCATCGGCCTCGTCTACGCCGAGCCGTACGCGCACCTGCCCGCCGCCTTCGGGTTCGTCATGGTCGACCCGACCAAGGACGACCAGGTCGTCGGCTACGTCCTGGGCTCCTACGACACGCAGACCTTCGAGCAGCATGCCGCCGACGAATGGTTCCCGCGCGTGCGCGCCAAGTACTCCTTACCCCCCGAGACGAACGCTGGGGCGACGGAGGCGGACAAGCGCTACATCGCGATCCTGCACAACCCGCAGCGTTCTCCGCAGGCCGCGGTCGCGTACTCGCCCGCGCACCTGCACATCGACATGCTACCCGAGTACCAGCGCAAGGGATGGGGACGGAAGCTCATCGCGCGCGCGATCACATATCTGCGCGAGGAGCGAGGGTTGAAGAAGTTGTGGCTGGGTCTTGACACGAAGAACGACGGCGCGAAGCGGTTCTACGAGCGGCTGGGATTCACCGAGCTGCCTGGGGCGCCGGCGGGAACGATGGGTGTGGAGTTCGACGCGTTCGAAAGATGACGCTGGGTGACTGAGTTTGACCGTCGCTAAAGAACACTACTGCCACATAGCTACAATTACGGTATCAATGTCCAACACCTACGGCGAGATGCGAACCGTAGGGACAATCAGATTGACAGGAGCCGTTAACTGCGAGTTCCGTCAATTTCGCGGTTGACCGCGACCGAGCCACATATGCCGACTCACCGCTTGGCTGGCGCTCGGGTCCGACGTGTCGCAGCCCGCAGGCGGGCCGCTACTCCTCCGTTAGAGTGTTAGAGGTTCACTAAGACCGGGGCGTCGCGCTCAATTCTACAGTTGGTTCAGCTAGCAGGTCATGCTGTGGCTGCGCAACCCAGGTCGGGCCCGTCGCATTGAATCTGATGGACTCCGAACCCTCGACCCACTGCTGTGCGCTACCGTCCAAACTCGCGCCACCGCAGGGCGGGACCCTGGGCGCAGGGCTGCGTCGGCCCGCGGTCTGTGTTGCGCGTACGGCGCCCTCATCTTGGGCAAGGGGTGAGGTGCTCCGGTCTGGTGCACTTGTTATGGTACAAGGCGCGCCGACTGGTGCGCACGCGCATAAATAGCGGGGGAAATCGAACAAGATACCCCAGCTCCTCGAGCAACTCTCTTTTCATCTACACCTTCACACACACCACACATCATGAGCAACAACGCCGGACAGGCCGCTCCCACCGCTGCCAAGGCGGAGAGCGTCCCTGCCGCCGCCGCCACCGACGACAGTGAGCACCTGCACGTTGACCGTTGCCTCCGAGCGCTGCTGACGAACGTCCTGCCCAAAGCCAAGTCTGTCATGTCCGACACGAGCACCCTCGCCGAGGACAAGAAACAGGACAAGAAGACTGCGTCGTCGTCGCCAAAGGGAGGGAAGCCCGCGTCGTCCTCCAAGGACGTGCAGCTCGACTCCGCCTCCGCCTTTGCTAAGGAGGCGGCTAAGAAGGGGTGGGCTGCGCCCACTGCGACCCGCCCTACTTTCGGGTGAACGCCCTACGAGTGTGGTGATTGGTGAGCTTCCAGCTTATTCGTTGCAAAGAGATGCTGACCGTCTTCCCGGCTAGTTCTGCAGCGCTGATACGAACCGATGCGCATTGATTCCTTCCTGCATCGAACACTCGTTTTTGGCTGATGCTACTGCCTTTTTATCTATCATGGACCTGTTGTTGGAGACCGTCATGTTCCCCAATACACCAACATACTGTGCGGAACGAACTCACCGGCTCGATCTCGGCCTAACGCACTGCCTCAAAAACTCAAGTAGTCAACCCCGACGTCAACAAACGCGCTCTTTCCGAGTAGTAGCATGGGCCGTAGATCCTGTCAGCCCTGGAGGAGGGACAAGCAACCCCTCCCCACTGGCAAGCTCACCCTCAAGTTGCGCAACCACCACAACGTCACACGTCGGTAGCCGTTGCACCGCACCGCAAGACATTTTCAAGTCGTGTCACACCGCCGCATGGGACCACCAGTGCCCGGCTTCTACCGCGAGCTGAACGCAACGAGGCCGGATACACAACTCGTGTTCGCCAATGACGCGAGCCCTGCCGTGAAGCCATGTGAATATCGATGCGCGTGCAACCCCGCGATGACATGTACATCCGATGCCACCCACCTGCTGCAGTACCCATTCCGGGCGCCGATACCGGTGCGCACTCGGAGCGTGGTTTGAGAGGCCCCGTCCTAAATTTAGCCGCCGACTCCGAGACGCAGCGCGAAATCGATAGGTTGGCCTGGCCAACGCACCGGCGCGACGAATGGACAAAGATGGACAACCTGCAACAAGGGGCCGCTGAGGCGCGGCGTTAGGCAGGCGACGAAGCCCTCGGCAGCCTATCAGATGCACGTCACTGGGTCCGACGGTGATTCGTTGGCAAGAGACGGCCTTCGACGAAGCACTGGCCATTCCCCACCCGGACCGCTCCCAGCTGTGAAATTCGATGACCTGGAATCGAACATTGCAACGTGAGTGCTGTTAGACCGGCTGGACTTGTGATATACGACCTACGTCATGGACAGTGTGTCGGACTCGCGGAGTAACGCATTCCGAAAGCCCGGGGCTTCGCAGGCGCGTACATATGCAATGCGGGCGGACTCGGAGGATCATGGAAACAATTTGCAGCGTGGTGGCGGCCCTCGTCGGACATGATCTCGACGCTCCAGTCGTCCGTGTCCGCATTCCGACGGACGTCGCAACAGTGCTTCCGAGCCGTACGGCAATATTTGTGTCCCTAGCCCGACAGCTAGGCCTCCCACCCACGAAGAGCCGGTAAGAAGCAGCAAGTGGAGTGTAGAACGCTTAAACGCCGATCGCGGACACCGCTCTCGAGCTCCCTCTCTGCAGTTTGCGCTACGCCCGCTCGGCCGCTGCGACTTGTCGGAGGGGACGCGGTACGTAAACGATAGAGCATCTGCGCACCTTCTCCCTGAACATATCAGCCCATCAGCCAATCGGGGCCCTCGCCCAGCCACGCCAATGACTGATGATAGGCCCGCCGGGTCGAAAGCTCGAATCTGGACCGCCGGAAGCGCTGCGAGTGAATGAGAATCAGATCGCACGCGCAGGCACCCACGAGTCCAATTGGAAAACGCCGCGGAAAACACACCAGAAGACGGCTGCCCTGGTCACCGTGACACCTGCGAGTCTGTACCCGCCGCAAGCTAGAACACCTCCGTCGATTGGCCGGCGCGCTAGGTCAATGACAGTAGAAAACGCTCAGTACTCGAGACATATGTGTGGCCAGTGGACAGCTGTGGCGTGACAGGGAGAGGCGTTCTCGCGCGCGCGTCGTGGCTGGAAACGCGGTCCAGGCTCCGGCAGCCAATCAGAGAAGCGCTGCGCTCCACCGCGGGAGACGCGTCCAGGGACAACAGAACTCGACACAAAAATCGACGCAGTACAAGTAGCGGCTATATGCCTAAGCAGGCCTGGCTGCACCTCCACGACCGTGCTGTGCGCCCTGCGGCGCGACCGAACAGAGCATTGGCCAGGCTGGGGCAAGTAAGTCACGCGGGGAAGGGGGAGAACCTTATGAGGGCCAGAGGCGGGAGAGGGATGGCCCGGAATATGCAGAGAAGACTGGGCGAGGAAGAACTGCATGCATCGCGCGCCCCCGGTCCAGAGCGAATGAGGCGCGGCGCTCCTGATCGTCCCCCACTAAGCTGCAGCGCCGCGTCCGGCCGGGCTCGCAGCCACCACCACGTCCGTCAGCGAGTCAGGACGCGACGTCCGGCGCAGTCCTGCGAGAGTTCTCCATACAATCCGCGGCGCACTGCCTGCGCGCTGCGTCCGTCGCCCAGGAGGTTCGCAGATGCCAAACATGTTGCAAACGGCACACGCGACACGTACAAAAGCCCTCCGAGGCCGGCCTGGGTGCGTCCAGCTGCGTTCGCGGCACGCCCAAACTGCCACCGATCGTTATTCACGAGTCCGTCGCGCCTGGCGGCATGCACACGCAGACGCGTCCGGCGCGCAGCAGCAGGAACCTCTGTCCCGAGTACGCGGCGCGCAAGCTACCGACGTCCACCAGACCCCTGGTCGCGGCCTCCCGCTCCCTCCTCAGCAGCCGGCGCCGGTGCGGCAACTGTAATGAAAACCACGGCCCGCGGCCGCATCCGTCAGCGTCGTGCCGGAGAGAATACAGCGGTCACACGTACTCATGGCCACAAGCGCGATGGCGATGTACATCCAGTACTTCTCGATAAACGACTTCTCGCGCGGCGCTTCGACGGGCTTGCCCTCGGCCGTCACGGGGGGCGGTACGCGTAGTTGCGGGCTGTATGCAGATGATCAGCCACTGCCATCACCGCTATCACGGCGCGTGGCGTGTCCGTAGGTGCAACCCCGCGTGCGCAGTGCTTCGCGGGGTCGGGCTTGTAGAGCGGGGAAATAAACGTACAGAGGCGGGAAACTCGGGGATCGAAGTGCAACGGTCGTGTTGGCGATAAGCGTGACCTGGGCGTGGCTGGGCTGCGCGCCGGCCTTGCGCGACCTCTTTGGGCACGCGCCGTTGTGTGGAATGGGCCCGACGAAGTAGTCGAGGCTGAACGGGGTGCCGTTCTGGTCGAGGTGGAGTGTGAACGACTCGGAGGTGCTGTACGGCAGGTGGCACTGGGCGGGGCGAGAGGGAGCAACGGTCAATATCTGAAATTGATCACAGCGAGCACGTCACGGTCGAGCATGGGATACTGTAAACATATGGAGAGAAGGAGGGCGGGGAAGGCGCCTGGAGCCCCGCAGCCAGAAAGAGGCACGGCCGAGAGGGGAGTCGGCTTACAGCAAGGACGGAAGAGGAGGCCAACTGGGCCTGCTCAGCGCCGCCTGGATGTTCTAGCGCGACCTGGTATAGCGCGTCCTTGAGGCCCTCGGCCATTTGGAGATATTCACGGAGGTCATCAGTGAGAGTCTCGGAGGGGACGAGGCGGGCGGCGGCGGTGGGCCCAGAGCCAGTCAGCAGGACAGTGGCGCGGTCTGAGAACGGTGCGGCGGGGAGGGACGGGTGGAGGATCCTGTGTTTGATATGCAGCTCGGGAAGAGCACGGGCGAGGAGGACAAGCTGCGAGAAGAGGACGAGGGGAGGGAGTCGGGCGAACATGGCGGGTGCTGCAGGGAGCGAATCAGCGTGCAGCAGCCCAGGAAGGCGCGTAGGCGCGCATGGTGCGACGCGATTGGCCGCGGGGCTGGATCGGGCAGGGGGCCAGGAATAGCAAGGCCGCTGACGAAGGGATGGATCTCCGATCTGAATGCGTCACTGCGTCCATGTTGGGCGGGGTGCTCACGCGGGCAGGGCGTGTTCTGTTCCTTGCAGCGACGGCCAGGACTCTCTCCTTGCTCTCTCCGGTACGTCGAGCTCTCTCTTCTCGCCTCCGAGCTCACTCTTCTGCTCCTCTTCGCAGGCGACAGGGTCTCTGCTCCGCGGACGAGCTGTCCGCCTTGCAGGGAGCCAATCACCGCTCGAATCAGCCGGTGATTGGCCAATGGGATGGCGCGTTCCCATTGGCTCACACGGCCTGGTCTGGAACGCTATTGGCCTGGACATTCGCTCAAGCTCCCGTGCGGTTGTTCTCGAGACAGTCGAGACTCGTCCTCTGCCCCTCATAAAATGCCCGCCAGCCAACCCGCGGTAGACCTTCCCTCCCCACTATCAACGCCCCCTCGCTCTCACCCATTCCCCCACCCCGCCCGCCAAATAACATGAAGTACCGCTCCCCCTCCCCCGACGGTGGCCTCCCCACCCCTCCCCACTCTCCTACCTCGCCCCGCATGCAGCACCCCGCTGTCGGCCTCCTCGACTCCCTCGAGCAGTTCTACCAGCAAGAACGCTACTGGGCACACCACACCCGCGCAGCACTTGAGCTCGCGCTCACAAAGGGCATCGACGGTCCCACTGCGGCGGATGCACCCTCGCCCTCGTCCTCCACCCAGTCTGCCCTCTCCCCCGCATCATCTACCATGTCCGACGCCACCGCCGTCGACTCCCCCGTCGTAAAGATGGAGACCGATGTCACCATCCCCCCACCCTCCCGCTCCGCCGCGATGAACCGGTGGATGCGGCGGAAGAACATGATGCGTCTCAAACTCGACGGCGTCGCGCTCCACCAGCGCAAGCGTCGCCCAACGCGCGCACCCCCAACGGAGCCCGCCGCCCGGCTCCTCGAGATGTTCTCGGAGCTCATGGATGCGCGGATGGAGAGCTGTCAGCGCGTGCAGCGCCTCGTTCAGAGCCACAGTGCGAACAGGGAGGACCTGTACATGCGCTAGCCTGCCAGGTGCGTTCCTGGCTTCTGGTGCACACCCTCCCACCGGCTGTGATGCTGACAACACGTTCCCCGGCAGGCGGTCGCATTTGGAGGGCCGGACCTATACCCCGTCGGTGCCTCGGTCGAGCGCGACTCGCCTCGACTGCGTGCAGCGCGCGCGTCCGCTCCTTCCACCAGTCGGAGAAGGCGACGGAGCGCCCGGAGAGCACTCCGGGCCACCTCGCCAGCCGATGGTTGCGACGTTGCTGATTTATGGATGACATCTATGGTGTCGATGCCGGTCCCCTCGAGCGAGGTTTCCGGCGTAGATGGGCGTAGTGGCGGTCGTGTTCTATCCGTTGCTTGTATCGCAGTACCATGCAGTGCATATATGATTAGTGACTTCGGTGATGAATATCTGCGTGTCGCGCGTGGGCAACGGTCGCACATCTCTTGTTCGTCAGAGAAGATGCCAAGGGGAGACCGGTGAGATTGGTAGAAGCAGAGGACGGCGGTCTCTGAACGATCTAGGCTCTGGCCAATAGGAATGCTCCCTCTCTGGGCTAGGCGCCACAACGTCTATAGAGATAAACAGATGCAGCTCTGCCATTGGCTGGACGAGCGCGAGGGATTTCCGGATATGGCAGGTGTGGAAGCGTAATCAGGGCGCCTAAATGCTCGCACTACGCTGCGCGGCCCCATCGCAGCGACTCTGTCTCTCACCGCCTGCGACGTCCTCCTCCCTCCCTTGCGTCCTCTCTATTTCTCCCTTATGCCCGCACGCTATGCCCCGCTCCCGAATCCACACACAGACCCCGATGCGATGAACGAGATGGAGGCCGCTTTCGACGATTCGGACGACGATGACGACGGCCCGCAGCCTCTAACCGCCCGGGGCCGCAACGGCTACCAGGCTCTCTCCAACGCTGAGCCCGAGCACGCTACACGGGACTCGGACGATGCCCACCACCACCATGGCGGCGCCGCTGCAGCCCCTGGGGCATACGACTTTGAGAACGCCGACTTCGACTACATCCGCCCGCCGCCGGGCTCGCCCCCTGGGCCATCCGCGCGGGCCCTCCCGAACGAGTTCGGGAACTCGAACGGGCTCGTGCCCGCGTTCCAGGAGTCGGCGACGGATGCGATGCCGTCGTCGTCGCGCGGGCCGAACGGGTGGTTCAGACGGACGGCGCAGGCGGTGCTGCCGACACACTACGTGCAGCGGCTCGGCTTGGCGGACGAGCGGCCGCAGGGCCCTGTCGGCGGCGGGTTCTCGAACGACGGTGTGTTCGCCAACGTGACGGCGAAGCCGTCGCGGGGCATACGTGTGCAGGACGGTGCGTGTGCATATTATGGTCTGATGTCCATCGGTGTGCTGATATGTGCCTGTTTGTGCGTGCAGGCGACGACGTGCTTATCGTGCCCGAGGAGGTGCAGAAGGAGGTCCCGCCGTCGTACGCGCAGGCGCAGGCGGACGCCGTGCCGCCGTACTGGGAGACGACGATCCACGCGCCGTCGGCGTCGAACACGCCCGGGGACGTGATCATCGACTCGCTCCCGACCGGCAGCCTCTTCTCCTTCCTCTGGAACATGCTCGTCTCGATCTCGTTCCAGTTCGTCGGCTTCCTGCTCACGTACCTGCTGCACACGACGCACGCCGCGAAGTTCGGCTCGCGCGCGGGCTTGGGCATCACGCTTATCCAGTATGGCTTTGCGCTGCGGAGCAAGGAAGCGTACGTGTCCGACCAGCAGGACGTGTGGGGCGGCTGGAAGCCGGAGGAGCCACGGCCGACGTTTGGCACCGCGGCGGAGGCGGAGGCGTACTACAACAATCTGAACCTCACGGCGACTATGCCGCCGACCCCTTCAGCAGATATCCCGACTGACGGATACATCAGCCCCGACGCCACCACTGAGTGGCTGTCGTTCTTGCTGATGACTATCGGTAAGTCTGGATATCCTATCGTGATAATAACAATTCACCGAGCGCATGCATAGGATGGTTCATGCTCTTGACCTCCGTGCTCGGCTTCTGGCGCGTCAAGCGGTGGGAGCGTGGCATCCTTGCTTCGCAAGGGGAGTCCCCCGCTCCCGCGACGCCCGAGGAGCAGGCCCGCTCCGCCGCGATTCTCAACTCGATCGAGCGGGCGTTCGGCCTCCACGGCCTCGCGGACGGCTCGCTCCTGCGGTCCGGCCTAGGCTTCTCTGCGGCCGCGATCGCCGAGCCGGCCGAGGACGACGACGAGGACGACCACCAGCCGACGCGCAACGCGTACGTGCTCCCGCTCGACCCGTCGAATCCCGAGCGCAACGAGCGGCTCGCGCGTGCGTACGCCGACGAGGCGCGGCTACACCAGGATCTGCGCTCAGCGGGCTTGCTATGAGCGTGATGGTGGTGGGCCCCGGGACTCGGGGCGGTCGGGAGGATGTTGCGGTCTTGCATACGTTCTACTCTTCTGAGACACCGGAGGAGTGCTAATCTCACTTATTCATCTTGGACATGTCTGGCTTGGATACCTCTATATCTCCCTCTACCTCGGCGTGCTGCATCATCCTATCTCTGTGCGAATGTGTTCTTTGAGAAGCTGCTCGGGCGACATTCGTTCCCTGTAATATACATTTCCGTGTATTAGATGACCCCGCTATATTTCTGAGCAGCTCACGGGTGCACGCGTGACGGACGCAGCGGAGATTGAGCGAACGGTTCATTCGACAAAAGGTACATGTGTGACAACTTCTACTCTTCATTGGTCCCACTTCCCCGGCGCGCGTTCCGTAATAATGCAGGCTGCATTACGCGAACACCGTCTGCAGCTCCTTCTTGAACGGCTCGAGGTTGAACTCGACCGCGGAGCACGGGTACGTGATCTCGAACTTCTCGAGCACGGACGGGTGCAGGATGCCGAGCACCCCCACCTCGAGGTCGTCCGAGTCGTTGAACGCGGCCTTGAGCGTGCGCTTGAACGTCGCCAGCCCGCTCGTGGCCTTCGGCGGGCGGTAGTAGATCGTCGCCGCGCGCCCGGGGAAGAACGTAGGATCTACGCGCGCGCACATACGTCGATCAGCACCCACACGACAAACAGACGCAGTCCAATTGGAAGCACGGTATGTACGCACCGTCCCGCTCCTTGATGTAGTACCCGGTCGGGGCGGCAGCGTCGTCGCCCGCGATGCGCGGGACCTCGAGCATGAGCATGATGCGGTCGAGCAGGCCGTGCACGACCTCGAACCCGGCGGTCTTGTTGCACCACACGGCCGCGGCGTGGCGCACGTTGCGCGCCTGGCGCTCGAGCGTGGGGTCCTTGAGCACGACGTCTGCGCTCTCGAACACGCGGATCGGGAGCGGCCGCGAGCGGTTCTCGCGGATCGTCTTGAGGAGGCCCTGCAGGAGCGACGTGCGCACGACCTGGAACTCGAGCGTCTTCGGGTTCCCGATGCGCACGGCCGTCTTCCCGTCGTCCTTGCGGTTCAGCCACTCGAAGTTCTCTTCGTGCGAGCACTGTGGATGAGAACGTGTATTAGGCGGGCCTACTCAAAGCGGCATGAGCACTGTGTATATCGCCTACCAAGATGAGCGGGAGCGCCTCGGTCCAGCCGGCCAATCCCCACTCGAGACGGACGATGTCGCTGAGTTTGCTGATCGCCAACGGCTGCGCGACTGTGCTCGTCGTCGGGAAGGCGTCGGGCAGCTTGTTGAAGCCGTACGCGATAGCAGCGTCCTCCATGAGATCGCACTCATGCAGGATGTCCGGCCGCGTAGGCGGAATTTGGACGATGACCTCGTCCGCGTCGTTCGGAGAAACCGACGCCGACAACGTCATGCGCTCGAGGAGCTTGGCCACCGCCGGCGCGTCCAGTTGGAGACCCGTACATGAGTTCACGTAGGATGCGTGGGCCGTGGAAGGCCGGTACTTTAGATCGGGAGTGAGCTGCGTGGTTCCGTCAGGGCGAGTAACCTTGACCGGTTCAATCCTGGCATAGAAACACACTATCAATACGAAGTATTCGCGCGGAGGCAAATAGAACGCACGTAAACGGCTCCGCGCAGTACTCGGAGAACATGGTCGCGATGATGTTCGTGACAATGTGCAGCTTCGTCTCGTCGGTCGCGGTGACATCGATGAAGATATTCCGCGTGTTAAGCGTGATCTTACTGTGCTCGGAGTTGATGATTGGAGGCATGGACAGTACGACATCGTTCTTGTCGTAGATGATTGGATACACCGGTGAATCCCGGATGATGTGCAGGTAACGCGAGAGATGCTTTTCTGACTGCGGGAAGGTCAATACTGGCCAAGCAGACCAGAGAATTCGCTCATAGCGTACCTCGTATACGGTCATAAGCTCCTCCGCCGTGTACTCCTTCGACTTCCCTAGCGGCGCGAACTTGATGTCCTTGGGCGGTAGTGCCCGATACCTGAAGGGGCCCTGGATGGTATCAAGATCATGTGTGCCGATGGCGACGAACTGTCGCCGCCTGCAGAGATTCTGGTGCAGCTTGTCTTGGAGGTCGATGAACGAGTCGTACGACAACTGGGTGAACTTGACGTTGCGGAGCACAGCGCATGCGAAGTACGGGCGGATTTTCGCAGTCTATGATGTGCGTGCGAAGTGTCAGAGCGGTGGTCGCATCTCCAGCGAACTTATACGGACCTCCGGCTCTATGGTGGCGGATAGTAGGTCGGCCTCACCACCAGCTGGGTACGCGAGCTTGTATTGAGGCGGCTTGTCAAGCTCGAGGAAAACCCGCAGCGCGCGAGCGATGCCTTCGATGCAAAGGAGGTCATATCTATTAAGGCCTCTTCAGCAAGTGCACAGGCAGCCCTCGGCTGAGGACTGACCGATTCGCAGGAATCTCAATTTTCAGTTGCTATAGTCGTGGTCATTAGCATATGTATTCAGTCGAGAGAGAAGTGGCACGCACTGGACGCTCAGCCGGGAGCCCCTTCTTCTTCAGTGCCTCCACCTCTTCAGTAGTCTGCGAGCATGGCGCTGAGAAACGCGATTATGTCTCTGTGACTAGGGTGAACGTACGTCCTCGTCCAGCTCGAGGCCAAACTCGAAGAGCAGGCGATCAAACTCATCCGCGGCTACAGTCCGAAATCAGCAGGGAGTGTGAGCACCTTCGCTTGCACATACAGTAGGCGCGTCCTAGTCTCTTCCAGAGCTCCTCCTTATCGCACGCGACGGTCGGCATAGTTTTGAGGCTGCGCCAGCAAGCAAGCTAAGATATAGCGCAGATAGACCGCAGAGAAAGTATGTGAGTGAGCAGAG
This sequence comes from Trametes pubescens, assembly GCA_001895945.1. Lineage (NCBI taxonomy): Eukaryota > Fungi > Basidiomycota > Agaricomycetes > Polyporales > Polyporaceae > Trametes > Trametes pubescens. The sequence goes on from MNAD01000773.1 coordinate 190,369, forward strand.
GATCTGAGGCTGGAGTGAGAGGATCTCGTTTCCCGCGAATCGCGATCGAGTCAAGTTGGGCGGCTATCTTAGCGTGCATGCACACCAGTGGACTCAAGTTGCTCGCGTTTGCGATCGAAGCTGAAGATGTACAGTATTCCACAACACAACGATAACATTCGGGCAGTACATGATACACAAAATGTCCGCAAGCTGACCAAGATACCATCTTACTTGCGGTAGAACTAGGATGTAGCATCAGCAACACGCCGAGAAAGAAACCATCTTAATCACTCACATTCCGACGGAAGTTGAACCAAAGCGACAGGCATCCCCTGTCGAAACTGCTCCGGAACCCTCTATATGCTCGTTCAGCACTTTGCGTAGCTCATTAGTATCGAAGCATGGGGCGTACCGTTTGTGTGAGAACTCCCACTCGCGGTTGACGATTCGGAACGCGATGTCTTCGTATGGAGGGCCAGCGCTGAAGTACAGGAGGACTGTCTCGTCGTTGCCCGGCTCCTTGATGATCTTGTATGTCGGCGCCTTCGACTTGTCGATGAGGTCGGGATAGAAGATATTGAACTGTGCACGAGGTTCAGTACGACTTCCATTACATGCTATGTTTGTCAAGATCTACCTTATATCCTTGCACGACCTTGGGAGGCGGGTTATCCGTACTGCAAAAGGATAAGTACAAAGATCGGAGCGCAGACTCCAGACGAGACGTACTCGTAATGTGTTTGGTTGTACTTGTTCCACTCGTAACCAGTGTGCACACGGTTGAAGTATCTCGGCTTCCGCGGCCGGTGCTTGTCTTCCCAGTTGTATGCGGTCGTGCGATTGATCGCCTCTTCCACGTTGAAGAGCTCCTCCTCTTCATCCAACTCCCGTTCGGCCTCGGCGCGATACAAGGCCTCTGCGAGGTCTGCGTTGCTCGGGGCCTCGACAGCCTGTTCTTCGACGGGTGCTTCGACCGGCTTGGCAATAAAACGAGATCCTGCAACGTTGCGGCGTTGTTGCATCTACGATATAGTGTCAGTGCCTGACCGTGCAAGAAGCCAGAACCCCATACCAGGTAGCGAAGGTCCTCGATTGTCGTGAGAATGTCCATCTCTCGTTCGTCGTGCTTCAAATCACGGATGTCTACCAATCGCGGGCTCATTGAACGGTCATAGGGTTCGACATCCTCCGCAACCTCCTTCTCCACGCCTTCTGCGGGAATAACGTTTCGGGCGTCGCCCCTTTGAGCGGATCTCGCGACGCCAGCCAATAGCTCTTCCTGAGCCTGGAGTGCCTCGTCCCGCTGCCGCTTCCGGAGCTGTTCAAGACGGTTGCGGACGACAACTTCGTGGAAGGTCCGGAGCTTAGCCTAGCGAGATAATGAGCATACAGTATTCAGAACACACTATTAATCCTACCTTTGCCTTCCACACGAGCAATTTCTGCAGCAGATTTTCCCAATAGTCTGTGTCTATAGGTTCCCCGCTGAGGAGCTTGGCCTGTATCTGCTTTTGAAGCTGGACTAGATGGTCGTATGACTTGCCCTGCAGCAGAGCAGAGATATCAGACTCGACTGCGGCTGCGGCCGCCGCGCCCATTCTACGTGAAGCCTTCACGCGCTCTAACGCATCCTTTGTGACTACCATCATGTTCTGAGGGTGAAGTGAGCAGTGTTATTGAACCAGAGGCGAGGGACCATACCGTCCAGAACTCGAGACTCGATTCTGACTTCTCGAGGCGAAGATATTTCTCAATATCATCGTGGAGCTCCTCTACTTGTTCGGGAGTAAGGCTCTGCAAGCGAGTTAGAGTTGATGCCGTAGTAACACAGAAGGTGAATTCACATACGTCGACAATGGTATACGGCTCGTCGAGGTCAATCTCCAGGCCTTCTTTGGTCAATTCATCATCATCGCCCTCCTCTTCGGTGGTCGGGTTGACGTAGCGGAGGTTCAACGCAAGGAAGTCGATAGCCTTCGCCCTCTTCTCCTTGATGCGAATCATGGCCCTGTTGCGTTCTTGGTCCAGCTGGAAGTCTTCCTCCTTCCCGAGCCAGTCGGCCATCTGAGCAGACTCTTGTAGCCTATGCATCCTGATCTCCTCTCCCTCGCGTATCCTTTGTTCTGCCTCTCGTTCAGCGCGCCGCTTGTTCAACCGCTCCAGCTCCTCCTTGGCTTCCTGTCGACGTAGAGCATCTCTCCGCTGCGACTCCTCGAGTGACAGTCCCTGTTTCTTCTCTTTCTCATTCTTCTTATGCCAGCGGAATTGCTGGTCAAGATTGACGTCGTGGAAGGGATTGTCAGTCGCGCTGTACACGCTCAACTCCGCGACTCGCCGAGCCTCTTCTTCCTCCTTGGCTCGCTTCTTCTCAGCCTTTCGAGCCTTCCTGTCCTCGGACTTGTCGCGTTTGCGCCTGCGTAACATCAGCACACGCACTGAGTTACGCTTGCAACAGGACGTACTTCTTCTTGTCCCGCTCCGAGCTGCCACTTTTGTCTCTATGCCGCCGGTGAGACTTCCGGTCCCTATCCTTGCTCACGCTACGCTGCCGACTGCGGGGGCGGCGGTCGCGGTCTCCGTCCTTTCCGTCTGGCCTGCGCGACTCCTTCCGTCCATCGCGGTCTCGGGATCGCGCGCGAGGGGACCTATCGCGGTAACGGTCACGATCACGGTCCCTGCGGTCTGGAGTCACAGAGCGAGAACGGTCTCTACCCATTGTGTAGTCCCTCGTTGCGGTATAATGTATAGCGAGAGCAGACGAACGGAAGTGAGCACTAAGGTGTTGGCGGTGGTGGTGGCAAAGGTTGAGCTCGGAGCGTCGATGGGCGTCAAACTCGCAGCAGAGTATCGGACTGCCCGGTCCGGATTGACCGTATACGTACAAGAAGGCGCGCTCGGGTGTCGGTGAGGCAGCCACCGCGGCCCTGCTTGCTCTCTTACCACTGCCATGCTCGACGGCTGCTCGACAGCACTGAGCTGCTGTTGTCGCGTTTCTGCGCCTTGGAAGCTCTCTCGCTCTCGTGTCTTCTCGCGATCTGTCCGCACACAAGCCCGGTACACGCAGCAAGACGATCTGTCCGGCAACTCCCTCTATGGTCCTAGTCCGATGGCACTGGCGACACCCCGTCAGGTAGAGGGAGCCGATCAACATCGCCGTGTTGTTTGCTAACGGTGCGAAGTTGGTGAAATATCTCAATGACTATGTGATAGGTCAGGAGAACGCCAAGAAGGTGCTCTCTGTGGCGTACGTAGACCCTCCTCCATGTCGTCATGTGTGGCAGGATCTTGAGCTTATGTTACACCCCGAGAAGTGTGTACAACCATTATACACGGGTACAAGCAAACATCAAAGCGATGTACTATGACGAACCGCCACATCTGAGCAGGACGTCCTTTCTATCGGCAAATGGTCGTATATTCCATGCTTCCAGTGAAGCTCAAGAACCCTCAGCTCATATGCTGTGGACACAGCCAGCACCATGGGGGCGCAAGCCGAACCATACTCCGCGGAATCACCACTTATGCCGCGGACACCTTTGCCTCTCTTCGAGAAGAGCAACGTACTGGTGATGTGTGTCCTCCTGTCTTTTCCTGAGAAATCAGCATGGATACTTGAGCTCAAATGTTCCGGGTTCACAGCGGTCCCACAGGTTCAGGTAGGGTGTTTAGCTGCAGAAGTTAAGCCATGCTCACGCTGTCCAGGGAAAACCTTGTTGGCAAAGACTCTCGCGAAAGTACTGGACGTACCCTTCTCAGTCAGTGACGCCACCACGTTCACACAGGTAAGTGGGACACGCTTCTTGAAAGTGCTCAGTAGCCGGACGCGCTCCCAACTGTTTAGGCCGGATGTGCGTGTTCCTCCCTGACTGCAAAGTCAATGATTATTCCTGACGCACATCAGATGTCGGAGACGACGTAGATATGTGCGTCCAGAGGCTGGTAAGTACCTAGAGCATTCGAGGCCTTAGACGAAGCCGACATGAGACTACCCAGCTGCAAGCAGCCAACTGGGATCCGTACAAGGCGAAGTGAGAACGTCACATGTATCCTGCATCTGTCCACTGATCACGGAAGCGCTGCAGCATGGGTATCATATACATCGATGAAGTAGACAAGGCCGCCCGCAAATCTACAGGCCCAGAATCTACACGCGACGTTGGCGGGGAGGGCGTCCAGCAAGCTTTGCTTCGCATCATGGAGGGTACGGTTGTCAATGTTCCAGCCAAAGGCCCCTCTATGCCCTCCCCAACGGGCGGCGCGCGAGGCGCACGGCAAGGTATGCCGTCCCCTGTTCGTGAGTGCATGTGCAATACGCACTATATGGTCGCTCATTTCGAGCTAGAGTGGCCGGATTCGTATGCGGTGGATACCTCCAATATTCTCTTCATTTTGAGCGGTGCGTTTGTGGGCCTGGAGGATATCATCAAGAAACGGATGGCTAAAGGGGTATGCAAATTAACTCCCGACGCGATTGGCTTCATACTGACTATCACTCGCCCTCTCCAGTCAATTGGCTTCACCGCTAATATCGCATCAACACCTCCGCCTAAATCATCCGCGTCCGGCATGCCTTTTTTCACCCCGAACGTCAACGCGCCAACAACCCTCCTTGAGCATGTGGAGCCGGGTGGTGCGTATTCCCTCTCAGTCTAACGTACTATCATAAAATGACTACATGGTTGTCCCAGATCTAGTCAAATTTGGGTGCGGCGATATATGTCTTCCGCGCGCGACGTAACGCTCATATATTCCAACAGCTTCATCCCCGAGTTTATCTCCCGGATGCCGTCCATCACGACGCTCACCCCGCTCTCGCCGTCCGACCTGCGCCGGGTGCTTACCGAGGTCAAGGGCTCGCTCCTCTCACAGTACACCGCACTGTTCGGATACTCGGGGATAGAGCTCCGGTTCACCAGCGCCGCGCTCGACCAAATCTGCAAGAAAGCCGCAGCTAGGGGAGGCGGCGCCAGGGGACTGCGAGGAATCATGGTGAGTCGCCGTCTCTGGTTTCCGTGCCTATAAGGGTAGCCCTCATCACTTTCGTAGGAATCAATGCTGTTGGATCCGATGTACGAAGCACCGTGAGTAGCTCCAGTCATTGTGTTTGCTCTCTGTATGCTGACAAGGGTACTTGTTCAGTGGCTCGGTAAGTGTCCTTACAGTAGTGCCCGAATGGCGATACTCATTCATAGCGATGCAGTGGATCAAGTATATTCTCATCCGAGAGGCTACGGTGTTGGGTGAAGCACCACCAGATTACTGGGGTGCAGACAGGGGCGAGGCTGAGGAGTGCTGGAAGGCATGGAACGAAGAGGAAGCAATCTACGAAGGGCACCTACGCTGACGCTGGCAGTCAGCCACCGACAATTCACGAAGAACTTTGTTGACTGTTGTAAACCACGCTGTTGTATCGAGTACGTAGCAAGCAGACGAGTGGATGGATGCAAGAGCACACTACTATTTGATCATGCAGAAAGGGCGAAAGTGAGGATATACACCATATTGGCTACACACCGGCAAACCAACCTCTACAGAACGCAAGTGCTACACAGACAGGCCGTCCGCCGGGTACAGAGTCGACGGCGAATGGGCATATGCCACAGATGGATGTCGATATCAACGGGAAATATGGTAACAGAGGTGGTATGTTTAGTCTTCCTTCTTCTCGTCCTCGGCCTTGGGCTCTTCCTTTGCTTCCTCCTTGGGCTCCTCTTCCTTCTTCTCCTCGATGGACTCCTCCTTGGTCTCCGCAGCGGGGGCCTCGTCGTTCGTTTCTGAGGCCGCAGCACCACCAAGAAGCTCAGTGTTGAGCTTCTGGGCGTTCTCGAACGCCTCCTTGAACTGCGCGGCATCTGCGCAAGAATGTCAGATACAGCACCCAACTAATAGCGGGCATACATACTCTCAGCATTCGCGAAACGGATTGCAAGGGTCTCAGCGGTCGGGGGGTTCTCAGAGTAGTCGGCCGCAACCTTCCACACCCAGCTGCGGTCTGAGCCGATGTTGGGCTGCAGGCGCATGTCCGTGGAGACTGCAAAGTCCATCAATTCCACTGTCATCGCCGGCAAAGTGTGCGATGTGCTCACTGGAGTGGTTCGCGCAGACCTTGTAGGTCTTATCGCGTCTCATCACGAGGCGGACCTTCTTCGTCTCCTTGTGCTGGAGGAGACGGACGTCGCCCGTGCCGCGTTCCTTCCACTCCGAGGACTCGCTCGAGAACCTGAAGAGCTTCGCGCGCCTGTATGATCGCACCGCATATGAGCACCGGGCGCGGCACGGGCACGAGGAACGCAAGCGATCGGAGCGCACATTTTGAAGAGGACCTCCTCGTCTTCCTCGTGGGTCTTCGTCTCGACCTGCTCCGTGAGCTTGATCACGGGCTCGAAATGAGGGTCGTGCTCCTCATCCTGTAGATCGTGTCCGCGGTCGTCAGCACAAGCATGTCCCTCGCCTGCAAGGGGTGGCGCGATCTCTGTGCATCGATTGCACCGACGCGGTCGCCTGACCAGCGTGGAGGGACGGGGACTCACCCTGGGCGCGAGCGCATCGGTCGGTTCGGACATGGCGTCGTGGGTATTGTTCGTTAGCGAGAGCGGTACAGTTGGGGTGGAGGATGGAGGAGAGAGCTGAAAAAGCGCGGTAGAGAAAGAGCTCGACTCGCGCCGACGCCCTTCTCCAGATCGCGAGAAGGACCCCGAGATGGCAATCAAAGGTGGCCCGGGTCCCCCGGCTAGTGCGCACGTGACTTTACAGCTGTGCTGCGTGCACTGTGCAGGCGTCGCTGGCCGCGGCTGCTCAAGTATACTCACCTCACACACTCCTGGGACTGCACTCCGACTGAGCGAGCACCCGACGACCATGCCACGACAATATACCCCTGCGCTCTTGAATATGTGGCTCGCACTCTTGCTCGTCGTGCCCTTGCTGGTTTCTGGGCATATGATCGAGGTTCCAGCCTCCAAGAAAGAATGCTTCTTCGAGGACCTGCATATCAACGACAAAGTGCGCCCAGCGACCCCTGCGTGGCTCTTCAGCGTGCTCACAATGCCGCACAGATGACGGTGACGTACCAAGTAGGAGGCGGCGGCCACCTCGACATCGACTTCTGGGTGCGTACCTCCAAACTTTGTTGCACGCGCCACAGCGGTACGAACCCCTGCTCTCGCAGCTCGCGGACCCGGACAACATCGCGCTCGGAAAGCACATAAAGCAGTCGACTGGTACCGTGTCCATAACGGCGAAGAAGGACGGCCGGCACGAGTACTGTTTCTCGAACATGATGTCCACAGTTGTGGACAAGATGGTCAGGTACGTGTCACTTTCGCAGGCGAGGCGCGCGCCGCCTAAAGGCTAACGTGTCTCACTGCATCAGCTTCAACGTACACGGCGTCATCTACGTCGACGACGAGGGTGCGTCTGCTTGTCCCTGACTACGAGCGTGTTGACTAAATGCTCGTGTGCCGTTATAGACATTGTCTCGCCCATCGAGCGCGAGATCCGCCAATTGTCACACGGGTTGACTTCGGTGAAGGACGAACAGGAGTACATCGTTGTCCGCGAACGCACCCATCGAAACACCGCAGAGTCAACAAACGACCGTGTCAAGTGGTGGTCTATCCTGCAGGCGATAGTTCTGTTCTCCGTGGTAGCATGGCAAGTATACTACCTGAAGGTACGTCACATTGACCTATATACAGGTTGGCTGCTGACCCTCCTTGCAGTCTTTCTTCGAGGTCAAGCGCGCCTTTTAGTGTACGGGAATATATGGTCGTCTTGCATAATTTATCTCGCTCTTTCTAACCCTCGCTGTGCATCTGCGGCCCCACCTGGAGGGCGTTCTCGGTGCGCCTTATTGAGCCTCGGTATTTGAACTTCGCGACTTCCTCACCAGCTGCAGTCGAAGAGTCCATAAATCAAGGCAGTAGGGATGTGCATATGGTATGAAAACAACAATAGAACGACGACATTCGGCAGGGGGTATCATGCAATCTTACAACACTCAGAATCAGACGACAGAGCTCAAGGTGCGGACGCGCGGACGGAGCGGGAAGATGAAAGTGAGAGTGTGAGAGCTGTGAGAGAGAATCGCGGGAGGCATGCATGGGTGTGCGTAGTGCAGTAGAACAGAGCAAAACAAGAAAACGAAAGACGAGTCTGTCGTGTCGCGTCGTGATAAATCGAGTACACATTTCAAAACTAGTAAGTAGCAGCCTCAGCGAGGACCCCGCCTCCAAGACCCGCCCTCTACACGCGTACGCCCGCAGGGCCCAAACGTCCAAAGTAGTCATCATAGCATAGCCAGTCGCCAGGCCCAGACGCTCACCGCCACGTCGGCCTCGACCCGCCCCCCGCGCGGAAGCTCAGCTCCAAGCTCGCGTTCGGGTCCATACTGGTGTTGGCCTTGCTCCGCGACGCCGATGCGCTGCTCAGCGACTGCAGCCGCGCCGACGACACGGTCAGGAGCGACATGCGCTTCGTCCGCTTCGCAGGCGACATCGCGACGCGCCGCGGGCCCCCCGAGCTCTTGCCTGTCGCGGACGAGCCGCCACCCAGCGACGCGCGCCCCTGCGGCGAGAGCTGCGGGATCATGCTCGAGCGCCGCCGTGGCCGGTCGCTGCGCATGGGCCCGATGTTCGACCGCCGCCGTCCTGCTTTGCTCGAGCCAACGGCCTTGGGCGTGAGCGGCACGCGTTTCGCGGGGCTGTTGTGGTGGCGCTCACGCGCCTTGCCCAGCGCCGTCTCCGAGGAGCTGCCCGAGTCGCTCGAGGGCGAGGACACACGGTTCATGTTGCGGTCGCCCATGGGGATGCGCCGTGGGGAGCCCATCGCTGCCGCCCGCTCTTCGTCGTCCTCGGCAAGACTGCCCAATGCCGACGAGCCGTGAGATCGCGATTTCAGGAAACCGGGGTCGAGTCGGCTTGCCCTTGGTCGCCGAGGTCCGTTCCCGCGAAGCATGCCCGACGAGGAGGACGAGGCTGCCGACGACGTTGAGGGCGCAGAGAAGAGACTGAAGTCCATGCTGGTGTCTGTCTTCTCGTCCTCCCACTCGCTTTCCGAACCCGCCATGGAAAGGTTGCGATGAGACGACGATTCTCCTATATCGCGGTGAGACGGTCCGGGGGCTGAGAACGAGCTAGAGCTAGAGCTAGCGTCCGCGGGGGTGACAGAGATGACTACGGGCGCAGGCGCAGGGGCGGGTACGGATCCCTGGCCGCCATCGTCGATCTCACCCTGACCAGCGTAGTCGCGCCATTGCACGCCCTTCTTCTTCCCCTTGTCCTTGTCGGACACGCGGCGGTACGGTGCCGAGGACGGGGCGAGACTCGAACGCAAGGATTTCCGCGGGCTCTTGTGTGCCCGACGAGGCGAGCCCACGGATGAGCCGTAAGACGAAGTCCGCCTCGACACCTTCGGGATCGTTTGTTGCGACATGGTGGGGTTTGAGACGACGCGCCCGACGCCGAGTCCCGCGTATCCGCTGAAGCTCCCGAGGGCAGACATACTCGCCTGCGGACTTGCGGTAGCAGCGTATGCAGCAATCGAGTGACCGAGAAGAGCCTTGAACGCCGCATCGTTCCCGTCCGCTACACTCTTGAGCGACAGATTCAGGCTCTTCGCCGTGTTCTCCAGCCCGTCCCGGCCGTCCTCCGTGGCTGCGCCGAGCGCCTTGCTCGCCTCGTTGAGCATGACCGTACACCGCCCGACGAGACCAACGAGGCTAACGACGGCCTGAGCCTGTACGGTGACAGCTTCCCGGAGCGCATCCTGCCTGGCCTCAGACTTGATACGCTCCATCTCCGCCTTCCGCCAACGAGCATCGAGCTTGACGTTCTCCACGGAGACCTCGTCCAACCGGTCCGACGAACGGCGTTCTTGCAAAGCACGGAGGGAGGCTTCGAAGAGCGCGCCCGAGTTGTTCGCCCGCTGCATGCGCACGTTCAGAGCGCTCTCCGACTTGAGCACCTGCTCTTCCGGACCAGCGAGAGCCTGGAGCAATGCGCGCTCCGTTTCGAGGTCAGGCGAGAGCGTGGCCGAGGAAGAAGATGCCTGCGCGTCGAGCTCCGCTAAACGGGCGCGGATGACCTTCAGCTTCGCTTCCGCGACGGTGATCTTGCCCGCGCAGTTCGCGCCGTCGACGATACTGGGCTGCATCTGCTCCGCCTTGAGCTGGAGGTCTTTCTTCGTCTTCTCGATCTCAAGCAAGGCTTCCCGCCGCTTCCGCTTCTCCGTCTCCCGCTCGGTGTCGCGCTTGCCGGCCAGCTTCTCCTTGAGCTCCGCGACCTCGAGGTTGAGCCGGTTAATCGCCTCGACATACTGTCCGACATGCCGATCGACGTTCACGACGTTGCGCGTCAGGACCTTTGTCTTGATCTTCGTGGCGCGCTCGGCGTAAATGAGCGTGTTATGCGTGTCGTCGAAGTGGGCGCTCGTGGGCGCGACGCAAACGATCATGACCGTCTTGCAGTTACCACCAAGAGAGAATTTGAGTAAACGCGTGAGCTTGCTGTTGCGATAGGGAATATGCCGGGTCGCGCCACCGCTCTCGCAGAGCGCGTTGATGCAGTTTCCGAGCGCAAGAAGGGACTTGTTGATGTTAGCACCTTCGACCATGCGCTGACCCATGTTAGTGGTAGCTGCTGCGCGTTCGCTGCCCGCAAGATCGATGATGGAGAGTGTTGCCATAGTTCGCATTTCTGTCACAGCCGCTGTTCGTGGGGATTGGGTGATATGCACCTGCAGGACAGCATGCGACCGGGAGCTCGTCTCGTTCGCGTGTGTCGGGCTCTGTGTGCGGCGAGAATTGCCAAGGAGTACGATCTCCTTGACCTCAGCAGCTGTAGCTGGCCTGAGCTCGGTTAGACCAACGACCTTGACGTTCTTGTCTTCACGAATCTGCAACCCGCCACGTGGTAGTGGGGTACCTGGCTCGGAAAGGAGGTCACGGATCTCCTCGTTGTAGATTTCCAAGAATGTGACGGCGACGTCTATGTTGTGTTCGTCTTTGCGGTCCTCGATCTCCTGGAAGAGGTCCGCCATTGTGAGGTAGATGATGCCGGGATCGGCGTCTGTCCCGCTAATGGTATGTGTCTTGCCGCATCCGGTGGCCTATACGCGCGTCGTGAGCACATCACACGACGTACCGGCAAACGTTCTGCTCACACCGTAGGCAAAGATGGTCGTGTTGAAACCGTCCAATAGGGTGCTCAACAGTGGTCGCGCCGTTCCTTGGTACACATCTTGCTGTGTTGCATCGTTCCGGAATACGCGGTCGAAGATGAACCGCCTATCCTTGTAGCGCTTCGTCCCTGGAGGGAGGAAGCCGCGTTCAACAAAGGCACGCGTCTGGTCCTTCTCTTGTGGGTCGAACGTCAGGACACGGTCGTCGACGATCTCCACGATATCGCGGAGTGTTGAGGTATTGGCGACGCGCCCTGGGGTGGAGAGGGCGCCATCGCTACGAATGTAGGTATCGTGGACTACCTGAGGTAGCCGGGCAGCCTCAGATGTTGTCGGGGGGCGCACACGTACTGCGTAACATAACGGTGAGTTCGGGGTCAACAGCGCTCCCTGTTATTGGCAAGGAGCGGCACAAAGGGCAGACAACACACCTGCGACGGTGATGGAGCCCGCAGCGGCCATAGTTGTGGACGGAAGAGAGGGGCGCGGGAGTTAGTGTAGGTGGCCCAGGGTGGCAGCGCGGGTGTGGCGGAGGAGGAGTACGAGGTGGTGGATGTGGATGGTCTGTTCAACTTCGCGACCGCGCGCCGCGGCCAGTCGAACCAAACCAACTTGAACCCGCCGCGTGCCAGGTCCACAGGCGCCGTCGCGTCGCCCTCTTCACCACGTGATCGCTCCATTGCAGGGCATCTACTGAAGCAGATATAAAGTAGACACAAGTGCTCTTGCCAGGACAGAGTGCTACAGAGTTGTCATGAAGTGCATAAGGGGCGGTGTGAGTGCTCAACTCTGGCCGGGTTTCAAAGTGAAAGGACGGTCACAGACATCCATAGTAGCAGTAAGATGCCTTCGAGTTGATGTAAATATTCAACGCAGTGAACTATTTTACGTTCCCGTCATCGATATATCCTATATGGTCTGTCAGAGTGCTCGTCGTTTCCGAAGGGATCCACGTAAGACTTATAAAAAGGGAGGATTTGAGCTCGGTGCGCATCACCCTACTATCCAGGAGTCTCCGTGAAAGCGTGCTCCAGAATCCAAGACGGTACGGTACCCATTACTCGTACACTCAGCAAAGTGTTGGGAACCAACGCTGCATGTGCGGCGATATCTATCAACACGGCTATTGTGTGGGGTAGAAAGCCCGCACTAAAGCACCAGGTGTTAAGTAGCATGAGCGATTCGGATAACCTTACATGCATGACGTCCTGTAACGAATATCAGGTCAATCATCCTCGGGGAGATCGATGTGAGTAGAACTCACACATTTTCACATTGTTGTATCCAAATCGGAGCATCCCGCCGTCTATGATTCTCCCCGGAAGAGTACTGCGCATGATCTGTATACACTCCTCCACCGTGATCGACCGCGTAACCACCAAAGTGAGCGTCTGCAACCCCGAAAAAAAGCGTGACGGATAATATTCTGAAGACGTCCCAGAAACTCCGGAAGGTGTTTAGCAACCAAGGACGACAAGAGACACATAGTGGTGTCACGAGGACTTACCAGCCTCAGGCTCTTGAGGTCCCCTAATGTCGATGATTTAAGACACACGAAGCTCGACACTGCACCCTGAATACCAAGGACCGCCCCAGCAATCTGAACTGATTGGACGCTCGTGGGGAAGAAGCGCACGATGGTGAGATGGTCCGAGCCTTCCAAATAAAAGGTTGCGTAGAACCAAGGGGTCAGCGCCGGTAATTTTGAGGCTGCGTGCGAGGGGTCGCGTCTCGGCTGGTAGTAGGGTAGGGTCGATGTTATTATCTGCGAAGCTATAGTCAACGGCGAGTTCGTTCAGTTCGAAGAGCCTGAAGGGATTGTAAGAGATGCAGTGGGCGAGCAAAAGGCCGAAATGTGAGGAGGTAGAGCTCCAGTCTACGAAGCTTCACCGGCGCTGTTGGGAGGGGGATATCATTGCCATGGGCCATCCGCTGAGCGTGATCCCTTGGAGCTGGACCTCGGCACTGCGATGCAGGCTGCTTGCGATCTGCAAAAGCAGGACGGGGGGAGGAAAAACTGGAAGGCCATCCTGAGAGCGGGATCCCCCGACATATGTCTGCCGATCCCCAGTACCTATCTCTCGTAGCTACCTGCACCGTATTGCCTACCATAGGGCGAGGCCCTCGAGGGCAATAAACAAGGATTCAAAGAAAGAAAGAAAGAGCGGGATCCCCCAACAATGTGGGATGCGCGATGTTCAGAAGACAGATAGCTGCAGCATGATGTGGAGAGGCTTTGAGGAATGTGAGGAATTCGTCGAGGGGCTTGGTTCAAGGGGATGTGGACGTTCATGACGAGGAACACGTCTTCCACCGGGGTCTGATCGGGGAGCGGGTTCTTGTCCTTGTCCGTCACGACCTGACTACGCCTGCATTGGGAGAAAGTTGGCGTTCATTCAGCACGCAATGGTTGCACACAGGAGTCCCGCATCCTAGAAAAGCCGGGGTTGGGCGAAGGTCTTCCAGGACCGGCATACGAATGAACAAGACACGAGGTTGCATTTTCAAGTTTCCAATGCGTTTCTAGGGAGGACGCCTGACTGAGTGCTTTCGATGATGAGGTGTACGATCTCGGCAGGTAGGACAGGCCTGGGGATCATGGTGGACTGACGTAAAGCGAACCGTGGGCAGCTGTATGTTGGAATCCCGGCCAAGCTACGTTTGGTGTTAGATTATTGCTTGCAACAACGACACGCAGAACGTCTCCTACAATCGAAGTCAGCTAAGCATCTCTGCATTACGGAAGAAGGCTTCGTCTCGTACCATCAATGTTTCTGGAGGCTAGAACGTATATACCGTCGAGTCGCTTCAGCCCTGGATGACGAGATGACATACGTGCCGGCAGTTTGGCGCTGAGTTGGGGAGGCGGCTGTGCGGCTGCCCTGGCAATGTGTCTCAGCGAGTGAAGTGTGTGAACGAACTTGTCGAGCAACCCAGGAAACGGGAGTGTACGACCATGATGTCATGATCGATATCACTCCTAACACGGCAGGCAAAGGCCTTATCCGGAAGCACCAATATACAACGGATATTTAGTCTGGCTTGCTTTCGTTTCTGGCATACGTCGGTGATATATCCAACAAAGGACTATGTTACATGTCATTAGCGTCTCTTCAAACTATAGCCCTATCTGAAACGACACAAAGCCAAGTCTTTCTGATATTCCACTGATTGCCCACAGAGACGAGAGGTTTCTGGGTATATCTGCAGCACAGACATTTCGAACACCCCGATACTCTACATGCCCATCTCATTTCCTTTTCATATCAGTGCATGTGTATGGGGACGTCAGAAATGGTATCAATATACCTCACATATGTCACTTTTCTTTATTGCAGAAGATATTAGTATATCCCGAAGGAATGCAAGCAAGCCGACCAGATTTCA